>BGPR01007649.1:0-18235 GCA_013235015.1 Araneus ventricosus
AGCTGTTTTTAGTAATTTTTATCAAACATTTCTATCCTGCAAATTTTTCAAAAACATTTTGAATTTTTTATGGTTATTTTTTATTATGTATAGCTTTAGGTTCATTTAAAAATACTGGTCAAGAGAGGAGATGCCTTTTTGCAAAAAGATTTTTCCTTTGTTAAGTTATAATTATTTCCCAAAGAGATTGCTATTTATTATTTGTTTTATATACTTTAACATCATAATCATTCTGTGCTTTTGTTAAAAGATTTTCTTTTATTAGGACACAATAGAATTAAACCAACAAAAACAGTCACGCACAGTTGCAGTGACATGTATGGCTTTTCCAAATGATGAATTTAACAACTTCGTAGTTGGCAGTGAAGATGGAATCGTTTATTCAGGTTAATTATTATTTTTAATAATTAATAATAATTATTATTTTTTTCAAAAAACAGACATGACACATTTCCGCGGAAACGCGGATTTCCGCTTTTTCGGCATCGAATTTAATCATTCTTAGGATCGATGCAAAACTGCATTAAAATTTTTGTTAATGTGTTGGTTGCTCCCGCAAACAAAAACTGTGCGCCATGTGGAAATTTTGCGTATGGCTCTAAAGCGAAAGAGTTTCCCATTCATAAGATATTGCGTAATCCTGCCGAAAGCCGTTCAGCGTCCGAGTTATGTATCGACGTTTTCCCGCACTTTGGGTCAAAGTTTAGCATTGGGATTAGGGAGGAATGCCCGAAGGTTGTATTCTTTTCTTTCTCGCTTCGTTCAATCGCCTTTCGTTCCATCCAATCCTAATTCATTCCGAATTCTGAAAGAAAATCATCCACGAATTTCTCCGTGAGAACAAAGATCGTTAGCTCTCTGTGAAGGAAGCCATTTTATTTTCGCGTTCTCTTTAACATTGTTTTCTTCATTTTTGTTAGTTATTTCGATATCATTTTTGTTAGTTTTCGTTCCTTAACGTTTGTCTATCAACACAGGCATGACACATTTCTGCGGATCTCGGCGTTTTCGGCATCGAATTTTGTCATTCTTGGGATCGATATAAATCTGCATTAAAAGTTTTGGTAATGCGTTGGGCAGGGGAGGAGGGGTCGCTCACAAAAGACGTGAATAGCGCCGTGTGCACATTCAAAATAATATCAGATTTGATAGATAAAAGATCAGGAAGAATGTATATTGAAACATATTCTTCAATTTAGAGTGTTAAATACAAAATGATGAGCAAACAGCAGTCTGCTTTTGAATATTTTAGAAAAAAGATTTTTTGCATGATGCTATTTATAGTAACGTTCAAAAATTTAAGGTCATCAGGCAGTAGTAGGAGGAACTTGATAGTAAGAAAACAGCAATGAAAAAAAATATATGAAAAACCCCAATCAAAGAAAGAGAGCAAAATTCAGAAAATGGAGGAAAATAGCAAACTGAAGCATATAAAAAAGCTTGAACTGTTGGCTCAAAAAATGAGAAACAAAAGCCTTAATAATTATGCATAATCAGAAAAAGTTTTACATGGCCATATTTTTTAGTGAGATAATTTTTACCATAGTTTTTATTTTAACAACATTTTATACGTAATTCATTTTTCACCCATTAATTTGCTTTTAAATAATAATTCTATAATATTTTTAATACCTCAAGCACTTTTTGTATAAATTTATTCATTTAGTGTTCAATTAATCATACTTATTTTACTTTTCGGTGTTTACGTTTGATACGATTACGTATTTATGAATTTCAGCTTTTTTTGTTCCAAGTCTGTGTCATGTCTGAAAAAAGTACTTTTAAATACTTTTATTGTGGATTTTTATTCACTCTTATTTGTTTTTAATTTTTTTTAAAAAAATTGCTTTGTTATAATATTAAGTTCCTAAAAGTGGTCTTGCTGGAAGCATTCTTAATCATAATTGCATTACAAACAAGGAGATTTTTGATATTGAGAATTTTAAAAATTGTATTGTGGTAGATTTCAGTTTTGGTTTTTTTTTCTTTTGTTTTCCTGTGAACGAGTCTAGAAATAATGTTTAAATTGTCTGTATCACTTACACAGAGTTTTGCAATCTATGAGAAAAATATAAATGTAGATAAAATGAAGTGATGCCTATTTAAATTATTTTTCTTCTGATTAGCTTGCCGCCATGACAGTAAAAGTGGAATTGTTGAGTCTTTTGAGAGCCACCAAGGACCAATTACAGCCATTAGTACTCACAGAAGTCGAGGACCTGCAGACTTTCCAGATCTGTTTCTGACATCGTCCTTTGATTGGACCATAAAGTTGTGGAGCTTAAGGGTATTGCTCATTTTTGACAAAAGTATTATTCATAAGAAATCTGTATTTTTATTAATTTTTTAAACCATTTTTGAATTTTTACAATTTTAAAATGCAGTGTTAATTTTTAAAAATGAAAAAAATCTAAGCTAAGAAGTAATTATACAGTGTGCCATGGTTTGTTTAAAATTGAAACTGATGTAATGTGTTGGATTTTTTGAAATGTAAGGTTAAGAGAAAATAACTGTTAGACTGTTAACCCTCTTACTGTGGATTTTTTAAAAAATCATTTAGATGCAACATTTGAAAACATGTTCAAATATCCTTGAGCCAAGCAAGTTTTTAGCAAAGATTTATCAGTATAATATAATCTAAAATTATAAAAGTACAAAGTAAACATATTAGCCTGAAATCGCAGGATGCAGCAGAAAATAGACTTGCTTCCAACCCACAGAAATCATGGGATATACAGCTAGAAGGTTAGTTCTTTAGTCATAAATATAATTTGAGGTCCAATAATCACTGCTTCAAGAAATAGCTTCGGTACTTGCACATTAAAGTGGCCACCGAGCTTCCTTGGCGACCTTCGGATTTCGCCAAGCTCGCAAGTTCAGTGTTCTAGCGAAGCTGCTATGTTCCGACTCCCATGCCTAACAAAGCCCTAGAATGTTTTTTAAGTTTAAAAAATCTGCCCAGTTCCCACTTATCTTTATTCACAAAAAACAAGTAATATTTTTCAAAAACCAATTCAAATTTAAGAACAAAAGCAAGCTTGTAAATACACGAGCAAAAAAAGTGTCAAGACTGCAAATTTTTATAGGGCTGCAATTGTTTTTGGCAAGATTTTACGACCATCTTAACAATATATCTTGGTTACTTCTCAATTCAATCTCGGTGGCTGCTTTAATGTGCAAGTGCCATAGCTTCAAAAGCATGAACATCAATTTGGGGTCTTGTCCACACAAGGGGAAACACTAATTTTGTTTTAAAAAAACAACTGAAGCCCCATTTTTTTTATATGTAATTGGATTCTTCTTTTTTTTTTAATGAAAAGTAAAATATTCATTGCAACAATTATTTTTTATTTAGATTGATATTTTCTTTAGCTGTTATTTATTTCATTTTTGTTGCTTGTAGCTCTCTAGTTTTTTTCTATAGGTTTATGTTGTTTTTATTAAATTTTAATGTAATATATTTACATTTTTGCAGTGATTTATTTTGCTATTTGCACTTATCATGCCGCTTGTTTATTATTGATCATATGTTTTATTTTTATGCCACTTCACTGTTTTTGTTTAATAGTGCTACTTTATTTATAAAGGTAAATCTATAGCAATTATTCAAGCATATCTATAGCAAGTTCTTTTACACATTAGTGTGTAGCGGGGGTTTCTATAATTTGATATTGCATGTTTTTTGGAAATTAAATTCTCAAACCAACAATAAAAAAAATCATAATTTTGGACCATTCTCTAGCCTTTCCCCTCCCCCTTAAGATTAAGCTTAAATACCCTGGTGGATTTGTTTAGAAGTTTGAATTCAAGTCGTGTATTGATCCTCATGGGTTATTAAGGCCAAATTGCTGTCAGATAGCAAGAATACTTCATATTTGAAATCTTTGTATATAAAAGGCAAATATCATGACTCGCTCATCACGAAATCTCCAAAACCTCTTGGACTAGAAACTTGAAATTTGGCAGGAGGTTGCTTCTTCGTGAGTAGTTGCTTACTAAGAAAGGATTTTTCGAAAATTTATTAGAATTTAAATTATTTAAACATTACTTTAAATTTTAACATTTTTCTGGAATAACTTCAGATCGAATTATCGCAAAAACACTATTTTTACATCATCTTAAAGATAAAAAAATTAGCTTTTCAATGACATCGATCTTATTTCCATGAGATATTTTGTTCAATTTGAATTAATGTTTCAAAATGTTTTAAAACATGAATTGTAACAATGTTTCTATTGTTGCAAATAAAATTCAAACATCTCATTATTTCAGCAAATCTTTTATTCACACGCTTTTGTGATTGTTACTGTTGTGATAGTATAAATTGTTTTCTTGGGAAATTAACTCCAAAGCAGAATTTTCACTTTAGTATTCGTTGCATTTCTGAAATATTTTATCGCACCTGCTTCAAAGTAATATTTTTATAAAGCATAGTAACAGATATTTGATTTCAGATTTGTTTCTTTTTATTGTGTTTGAGGTAGACTGAAATGATTTTTGTCCTTTCTTCAATCATTTAATCTCATGCTTTCCTGCCATTTTAAAATTATGAGGCATGAAAACAGTTTCAAATTTTTGTATTTTGCACTATAAGTAATTTTTTTATTAAAATTTTGGTTAGGCTTAAGAGTACAGTACTGTCATCAAACATGAATTTCCTTAAGTGATAACTCATCAGATTTGGCATTAGAAACTAGAAATTACAGTCTGAAACTAGGAATTACAAAAAGGCAATATTGTTCGGGAAAACTAATTTTTAAATTTTATTGTCTACCTCCAAAAGACCCGGGAGTATAGGATGTCTATGAATTTTTTGCCGCCTCACTTTTTGTACCCACGGTTTCACACAGGCGTCCAGCGTGTTTGGCTTTCGCAACCATATTCATCTTTAATCGTCCTACTGATGAGTGATAGATGAATTGAGTGAAAGTTATTTGAAACTCAGTTTGTAAGTTTCGTTAGCTGTGATGCATCATACAGAATTGTATCGCTAGCATTTTAAAAGTTAAGTCTTTAAATATTTTACTATCCGTCAAATACAATAAAATATTCAGTTTTTCTGTTCATCTTTCCTGAGTTATCGCGGCTGAAACTGCGACGGGTAATGCTATAATTAAAATAAAATACAAAAATAAAAACTAATTTAAATGGAAGAACCAGCTGGTCGTCAAAGGCTGCTAGTTCTTAAATAATTTATCAGTAATTTTATCAAAATTATTAAAATCCCATTGCTTTATTATTTTCACAAATGATTACAATTAGTATTAAAACCATAACAGAAAACTATTTCTTAAAAATTGAAATTATATAGATTTGTAGGGGTTTTTTTTCTTCTTTCAATAAAATGATTATTTTTGGACATGTGTGGTGTTTGCAGTTTTTGATTCTTCAAATTTTCAAATCTATGTTGAATCCTATTGATTTTTTTTCTTTTAAAAAAGTTAATACATTAAACTCCCAATTATCTGTGGTATTGGGTGGCACAGCAACCAGATAATCTGAAAAAAGATACAAATCAAGATGAAAATGCTTTTGAAAAATTTTTATTCATAGAAGAGGGCCTACACATACAATTAATACTTAATAAGCAGTAAGAATTCTATACTTGCAAGTAGTTGGTTTACTTTTTTCTACAAAAAAAAAAATGGTATTTTTTTTTTCTTTTTTTGTTGTTCAAACACGTCTTTTTCATTTGTGTCAAAAGTTTTTTTAATAACATTTGGGACTAACAACTGCAGATAATCTGAAAAAGGGATAATATGCCCACAGAATAATTGAGAATTTACTGTCTATTAAGTATTTCAAAAGATCTCAAAGATAGGGCTTTGCTAATTTTTGTCTGGTTTTATATTTGATAAAGAGACTCAATTATCCTGCATTTAATATTATGCAACTGAATGAAAGTATATGTAATTATGTATGTGAGAAAATTATAAGTCATTGCATTTATTACTTTGATGTTCCATCAGCATTTAGAAGTGTAGGATTCATATGAATCAATATTAACTGCTTAAGGACATAACCTGGGTTAACTCGCTGTAAGTACCTTAGGTTTGAAAGACAATTCAAAATAATTCTGTCTTGAAGTGGTTAAAGCTATATACTAGAGTGCTTGGATTTATTCATATTTTTAAGAATTTTGTTTCATAGTTAGAATAATAAAAAGTATAAAAATCTTATGCATAATAATCAATAGTTAAAATTTTTATAATGCAATGCAAAGTTGTAGTTCCATTTTGTTTTAAAAATTTTATCTATAGTTAAAATGTTAATTTAGTTTATGTCATATTTTTAACTTTCCCTAAAAAATTTATTTCTTTTGCAGAAAAGTCAGCCACTCTATTCCTTTGAGCACAATTCTGATTATGTTTTTGATGTCAGTTGGTCACCTATCCATCCTGCTTTATTTGCTTGTGTTGATGGCTTAGGAAATTTAGATATCTGGAATATAAATTGTGACACTGAGGTATTTAAATTTTTTCCCCCTGCTAAATTCTCATTATGATCTTTCAGTTTAATTTAAAACTTTCTCTCGTAATCTTTTTTTATACTTTCTTATTGCTGCTATATTTTTTAACTAAAGACCACTTTTGTTGGGTATGTTATTATCAGGAGTATAAATGTAAAGTTTTCTTACGTAAGTCCTTAAATTCATTTAGCTGTGTAATTGTATTACTAACTTTTCTCTAGGAAATCAAATAGCAATGCGTATTTTGAACAAATTTTGCCTTTTAATGTGTAGATTTTTTCCATAATGAATACCTTATTTATGTTTTCAATTGATGCTTAATTGATATTTAATACTGATATATCTATAATAGTTGTTTTACTTATCATATTGCTTCAGGATTTTAAATTCCGTATTGCAAATTCTTTGATTGATTGTCACTGATAATTTATCCAAA
This sequence comes from Araneus ventricosus, assembly GCA_013235015.1. Taxonomy (NCBI): domain Eukaryota; kingdom Metazoa; phylum Arthropoda; class Arachnida; order Araneae; family Araneidae; genus Araneus; species Araneus ventricosus. Next base: position 6,906 of record BGPR01007649.1, read on the forward strand.
TATGCTGATACAGTGTCGATTTCTTGCAGACTTATTAGAAAGGCTTTGTGACCACATTAGCATATTATCAACTAAATACTGATCTGTATAAAAATGCAAGTTTTTCAACTCATTCAACTAGAAATAACATCATAAAGTATTAACCGCATTTTAAGATATTATCTTAATACAAACATAATAAAAGAAAATATTTAATTTTTATGTTGCGTGAAAGAAGCGTAACTTTCTGAACGAAATTAGACCAAAATAAAAAGCAGATTTTTATGGTTAATTGTCCTGTCTATTGTAATATACATGTTAATCCCAAATAGTTAAATAACTAATGTATTCCTCACTTGAGAACAAGGCCATGATTTGTATTTGTATTCTAAGTTTAAGATGCTTGTAGTGAAGTTAATTTTTCCTCCTGAGTGTTGTGAAAATTGATCAGATTATTTTAAAATCCAGCTAAGCAATTTTTAAAAGTCAATACATTTTTTGTAAATAAAATTTTGCGAAAAATATAGCTAAAATAAAAGATTGTCTCATTAGGCCCTCCTCCACCTTATTTGTACACGAGTTAAATAAAGTAAATGTTGGGCCTGCTGCACATTTGTGATGATGCATGTATAATTGAAAATGCAACCCTCTTTTTCAAATCTGGAGGTTGGCAGGTCTGGTAATCTGTGATAAATACATTTTCATCATCAGAATGAGCCATTTTTATTGTGAACGTTATCGATTAAATCTTTCATGTTGCATAATAATTTTTCAGCTACTAACTTCAATTTTTTTCCCTATGTTTTATTTGTATTTTATTGCAACAGGATTAGTTAAAAGTTCAGTTTACTATATTTTGAATAGACTCCTCAGTGAATATTTATAAAATTCAAAATTTATTTTACAGTTGCCTACTGCAAGTACTCTAATTGATGGTTGCCCTGCTCTAAATAGAGTGTCTTGGACACATTCTGGGCAACAACTTGCTGTTGGTGATTCGGTAGGAAAGATATGGCTGTATGATGCGGGAGAGGTATTGCATCTAATATTTTGTATTTATATCAATACTATATGTGTAAAACAAAACTAAGATATTTTCCATTAATCATCTTTTTTGAAAATTCATTGCTCAATAATTGGCAGTTGCATTTCAAAATCTAATACTTTTCTTTAATTGTTAGTTAATTTATATGGCTTAGAAAATGATTTTATTTTTTAAAAACAGATTGCACTTTTTAAGCAAAAAAATTTTCTTTAGAGGAAATAACAGTTTGGATATTGCCAGTCATTGTGTACAATTTATATATTTAAATTAAATATGTTATTTAATTTTTCATATTTTTAATGTATTCTTTTCATTAAATATGCTCTTCTCCTAGAGGGGATGGGGATAAACAAATCAAGATAAAAAGAACTGTCCTTTAACCACTGTTATATAGGCTAATTTCTATATGCAGTTTCATTTTTAACTCTTTTAATCCAGTTATACCAAACATTTCTAAAATGTTTCTATACAGGGTGTCCAGAAATGATACATAATTTAAACTATTGCATAATAATTAACCAATCAACAGTTTTGCCCAAACACCATTTGGGCGCCGCGAAAGGGGACTTCCCTGATTCGCCCAAACGCCTCTCGGGCAGGTAATTTTTCTAAGCCAATCCACTGATTTTCCCAACTTTTTCACTTTCTTTATTTTCCAATGTTTCTAGTACCTGGCTCTAGCAGTCTAATGCTTGATAGTAAAGCGAGGTTTTAAGTCGGGTCAGGTAAACCAGTTGTTAGCTCCTTTTTTCCCCAGCAATTAAAAATTACTTGTAACTGTTTTGACTGTTGATTTGAATTCATAAAATCAATTTGAATGCAAAATTGCTTATAAAAATGTGCTTATTTTTGGCCACAATATGGCAGAAAAAAGAAACTAAGTTTTTTTAAGTGTATCAGTTGGTATTGGAGCATATTCTGTTTCAATGACTGCTCTTAACTCATAGATTATAGTTGGTCACGAGTTTTCAATTATATTTCGGGTGTCCACACAGAAAGAAATTTATTAGAAGTAAGAATGGGTCATTATGGGGGAAATCGTTGCTTTCTATTCACTCTATCTGTATTTTTGCCAGAATTCCATCAATATAGGCCTCCAGTTAATTCATAACTGGAATGAATTAATATAGTAATTTTCTAACTGACCAAATGAAGCGGGATCCTGTTTTAACTCAACTGTTTGTCTAAGTTATTTTTTACACAGTCGCAACCTAATGTGTTGTTGGATTTGTATTTTTGCGATTCTGTTTCAAGATGGTGGTCGTTTTAATGGTTTTCTTTAATGTAATGTTTCACTTCTTTTTATATGATTCTAGCAAAATGGAACTCCATTCATAATGACTCCAAAACTCCCACTAATAGCAAATAACATTTAATTTCAAATTTGTTAATATTGATAAAACCAGACTTGTGTGAATAAATTATTCGCACAAGTCTTACAAAAGGGGGGGGGGCTAAACCTTTAAAGATTGTGACGAAGAGCAGATCTCGGATTTTTTGTTTTTAACACAAGGTCTACTGTTCACAGAACTACTAGTGATAATTAACTAATTAATATGAGTTATAAAAGTTTTACATATTTTATTAATTGTGTATGTGACAGTTGTCCAAAATGTGTATGCATTTTTTGAGTGTATGCAAGGAAGTAACTGAATTGGGGTTTATTTTTCTGTTGCAGCAATTAGCCAATCCAAAAGCAGATGACTGGCCCAAGCTTATGGAAACTTTAGAAGAGTTTCAAAGCAATCAGTCGTACATAAGTGGGGATATCATGCTTTCTCCACAACCTTCTCAAGCTTCTCCTCATCAGTCTCCTTATCTAAGTGCAACACCTGTTCGGTGATTTTGTATGTCTGTGATAAACTGAGCTTTGTCTGTTCTTCCATTTACTGTAGCTGCATGTGTTGTGATACTTTCTCATAGCAAATGGAATAATTTATTTAGATTGAACTTATTTAAGATGGTTTTGGTGTTAAAAAAAGCTGTGATTTTATGAAATACTCTCTTTAGCAAGATGTTTATTATTGTTTGTTGCAGTGATGTCAATCTGATGGCTTTTCATGACATTTGCCTTCAAAAAGGCTGCCCAACGCATTTAAAAAAAATCTAGGCTTCTTCCTACTGCGATATATTTGTTTTATTTGCTCTGTTTATTTATTTATGTGTTACCTTTTTTTTAAAGGATAAATTAATATAGTACTAACCAAATATTTTCCAGCATCTTTGTTTGGATTGCTTATAGTTTTCTTGATACTTATATATTCATTGAAAGATTAGAAAGCAATTAAAAAATATCATTTCAGTTAGTGAAATGATTTTCCACATGAAAAAGAAAAAATTCGATTTTTTTCGAACATAAAACCAAAGAAAATTCCACAATCCAAAAAACCAAAGTATATATGACTCATTTCAGAATTATATTGGTAGAGTTATGTGAATTTTTTCGTATGCTTATTTGAAATTCTCTAACAATCTTAATTTTGTCTTTAATTGAACTTGAGTTTTTTAAGAAGTATTAAGTATTGCTAATATATTTTGATATCTAGTATTTGAATGAAAAGGAGAAAATACATGAAATTCTTTATCGTGTAAATTAAAGCATTGTTCATATTTACTTAATATGTGAAATAACTGAATGAAAAGTTTGCATTTTCAGTTGTTGAATTAAAAAAATTAAAGATAACTCTTGGAGATTGTTCTTTCAATTTAAATTAAATGTTATTTAAACTGAACAATTGTAATCCTAGTTCCAAAAAAAATATCTAAATTAATGACCTAATGGTTAAAAGATAGCTTTAAAAATTTTGATAAATTAATATCTAAAGTTTGTCATGCTTAGGTTGTATGTAAGGAAATAAAATTCCAAATGTGAAGTTCATAAAACTGTAATATACATACAGAAAGTATTCGAAATTGTATGTATAGAACTTATGTTTATAGATCATACAGAAGTTGTGATTTATATTCATCTTCCTTTGCGTCTATTTTAGTTTTAATTAAAGTTTAGTTTAAAACACAGTAGACAATAATACAAAATTGCAAAAGTTTAATATGAAGTTTACCATTTATTTATTCTTTGTTTGAAGAAACTATAGATGGTAGATAACATTTAAGGTTAACAAATTAAGATTAACTTTACAACTGATTAACTTGGGTCAAATTTTTATTCTTTATAAAAGAGGCCAAATATATATGATTTCAATTATATATTATTTCATATATGATAAGTTCTAGATTTTCAGTTGCCAGTTTTAGCTCTAATATTTTTAGATTATATATATTAATGAAATACCCATTAGGTTGTATTTTTTGATAAATTTTTAATTTCATGTTAAAGTTGAAAATAAACAATTTAGTTTAACACATTTCTATGTTTAAATTCTTTTTAATGGAGAACTTTGTCCGATTTGCATAACACACTCCTTTCTTTTATTAGCTAATATTACTATTCCTTATCATTAAGTGTCTGTGTAGTTTTAAACTTAAAACCTCACTTTAATCTTGTCTTTTTCTATCTTTGTGTTTAAAAAAATATTTTTTTAAATACTGTCAGGTCTTAAAATTTTTAAAGGATTTTTGTGTTCTATAATTGAAAATATTTTATTTCATAAGGACAAAAATATGCATTAATTAAAAAATATATTAAAGAGACAAAATAATATAAAAAAATGTGAAGTTCTCTTGCTCTATTCATAAAAATTACCATCAATTTTTCTATATGCCTTATATCAATTTCATTTATTGATTGCTATCCTTGAAATTAAACCGCATTTCTTCAATAGTTTATTTATATTTGTTTTTATTTACTTAGTCTTTAAAATGTTCATTATATTTTTGTTGCATCAAGGATTGTACCTAAAAATAAATGTCTTAATATCATATTTTATTTCAAGATTGAAGAATGCTTTTTTACATTTTTATTCTTCAAATTTAATATTTATCCACAATTTTGCAGATTCTCATTTCATTTATAAATTTCCCTAACAGAAAATTGATATGTAAAGAGTTTTTCTGCACATTTACAGAACAGTATTTTTGTGACTTTAGGAATGTCTTCTTTGTATTTTAATAGCATTTTTTAAGAGCAGTGTAATTACTCTCAGGTATTAAATTTGTCAGTATTTTAACAGGTTTCTTTTTATATGAATAGATATGTGAAAATCGTGAAGTTTTACTAATATTTCTGAAGCTTTTTATTTATGAATTCCCTAAAGTTGTCACTGAAGAAAAATTGTTTACTTTTTATATATTTCTATATGTTAGTAATGTTAGTAATCTATGTATATGTAAAGTTTTATAGCATGGCCTCTGGATTTTTAAATAGAATTTTGAAATAAAAAAACTTTTTTTCTCTTATGAATTTGTGTCAATCTTTCTTTTATTTATTTCCACTGAATGGCCAGTAATCTATTAAAATTTATCTATAATATAAACACCGTCTGATGGCCTCTAATGCTCCAGGAATGTGGGCGTGGCTACATGTCAAAAGTGGTTCGCCTAGAAGGGAACAGGTAAGGGGTTTCTTTTAGAATTCGGAGTGGTTTTCAAAGGGGAGGGGGAGTAAATTTCCCTTGCCTTTGAAAGAGAAAGTATTCAAGTATTGTTGGTAATTCAAGTAGTGTTGGTAGTACCACTGCAAGGAAACGAAGGTTAACGAGAGATTTGCACAATGGAGGGCAGACAAGACATTAAACGGAATTCCAACCGCAAATATTTAATTAATTAGAATTAATTTATTTTTCCACTTCTCGGAGATCTTTACTTTCGTTTTTGTTTTAAAAAAAGTTCTTTCTTTTTCGTACTTAATTTTGGAATTGAATATTTACATATTTTGCAAAGCGAAAGTTAGTGTCGATTCATCATTTCTGTTTTTCATGCTTTTTATTTCCTAAGCACTGACAGTCAGATCTGAGATATTGTTGGCGAGATAAAAAGCCCGTCTTCACAAATCTTCTAGTTATCTTATAAACACGTTGTGTTTCTGAAGTCCTAGCTGTCTTTTTGAAAGTCTTAGCTTGAAGCATGCAGTTACACTGAATTCTTATGCACATTATTTATATTTGTAAATAGTACCTTTTTGTAGTAGTATTCATGCAACTGTAACTTTAAGCTCAACATAGCAGTCTTTGATGACTAGTTGTTTGCCCGTAATATTAATAGTATGTGGCTATGTTTGCAGCTTGGCAAAATAAATTGGCAGCTGTAGAGGCTGAGGGATTCTGACAAAGTTCTCTTTTGTAATGTATCTCAAAAGTGGTGGGTGGCAGGTGACTATTGTTGACATATCTAGACATCATAAGCTTCTGTATGAAATAAAAATTGTCAAAATCAGTCCAGTGGTTGGGGCTGGAGGACTCTCAAGGTTTTTCACATAGAAATTGTACAGTGGAGAAGTATATTTTTGGATTTCTCTCAAAAATGGTGGGCGTCAGGCGACTATTGATGGCATCTAGACGTGATAACCTTCCACATGAAATAAAAGTATCGGAAATAGATCCAGTGGTTGCAGCAGTATACTGATCCTCTGGTTTTTTTCAATTATTTTAAATATATCGATATACTGTATGGTAGTGCAGTGACATCTAGGTCACAGTATTTTTCACTCTGCTCATATTTGGCTTTTTAATTCAAGGAAGTAAGATTGTCTTTGCACTCCCCCCAAGAACTGGTGCCTGTGCCATAGAATATCCCCTTTGTCTTCTCTTGTGGATATGTGTTGAAGAAATTAAAATAATGGCTAATCGATACAAAATGTGAAATCTAAAGTTCTATGTTTGTCTTAGAGTTTTGAATAGATTTTCTTGGAAATGTTATAGAATTTTCAAGGTAATTGACTATTTTACTTCATTCATGGCTGAGTATTTTAATTTTTTCTAGTTTAGTTAATTTGTATACTTAACATTTAGTTGCTATTCATACTTTTGGAAACGTTTTAAAAGTTGGTAATTAATTTTTGGATTAATTTTATTTTCCTTTATTTCACGATGTTGAATTGTTTGACAGGAACCATATACAGAAAACTAGTTGGGAATTTACTACATTCTTTAAAACAGCCACACTTATTTGCAATAATAATTTCTTGGAAGTATATTTATAAATCTCCGATACTGTGATTTTTTAAAATTGATAATGTAGTATTTCAAATTTAAATATAGAATTTTTTAAAATTTTTATTAAAAGTTTTATTTTCTTGAAAAATAATAGGACTTTGAAAGCCTCTCTCAAAGAATTTTTGATTCTACAAATGATTATGTACATAAAAAAGGATGGTATATACTAACAGTCTCGTTTTTTTTCTGTCTCGCTTTAAACATTAATTTTAAAATTTAATTACTGATTTCCATACTATGTATTATCTTCAAAACTTTAAAATTAATACTTTAATGTTGCTAATGCAAATTCGTTTAAAATTTGCAATAATGAGTTATTAAAATTTCGATTATATGTCGTTTCACGTCGGTCCCTTGAAAGACATATAAATGGTGCTTTACTGTAATAAATTAATAGAGTAATTTACTTATTACATTTTTATCTCTATGCAGTTCACTTTTCTATTCAATTTTAGCTAAAAAATTTAAGTTCAAAGCATTTTTTTTTCAATTATATTTCATCTGTTCTTTACCCTCATTTATGAAAATTTACACAAGAGCAGCTAGCAAGAAAAAGATGATGGAATGTTAGATTAAAATAAATTCACCTATAAGGAACTTATTTCCGTATTTATTTACATAATAGATTTTATTGCACAGGATGAGCACAAAGTTTTGGCATGATTATAAAAATTTATTGTGCAAAAACTATTATAATTAGACATGTTTGTTTGGATGCATTGTAAGAACGTTTTTATGATACCACATACTTTGGTAGATTTCAATGTGTGCCCCTTGTGGTAGCTGAGAGGATGTCAAAGAGGTATTCTAGTTATCTCCAAGTGTTTCTTTAGCATGTTGTCTGTAACGGTACTCATCCTAGACTTCAGTTCTTCAGCGTCAGAAACTGGTGGGGCAAAAATTCCGTCCTTTGTAGAGCCCAAAAAGAGAAATCCAAGAGGAGTAGGAAGGAATCGAGCGATTTCCCTTATTCCTCCACTAATATTTAATTCTGCATATATTACCACATATTAACATTTGAATAGTTTACTTCATTCTATTGCATAAAAAAACCTATTAAACATGAACTATCCAATGATACCAAAATTACCTTATTACATTCAATGGTTATTTTTTAATAACTTTTTATAATCATGGCAAGACTTCTGGTTTGATTAAAATGAAAAAAGAGAAATTATTATTTAGAAGTATTATTAAAAATTACTTAAAAATCAAATCGATTCTGTTTTATTGCAATCGAAAAGATTGATAACTTTTGCTTGCTGTTTATGCAGTTATTGAAAAAATGTTTTATCCACCAAAATCATTTTAAGTGCATGTTTTCTACAAGGTGTGACCAATAAGTAGAGTGAATCGCCCCACAAATCGAAAATGGGAACAACCCAATTATCAGCGACACCTTTGACGTGTTTTGTAATATTCAGTCAACAGTAGTGCATGGTTTCATGAGCCTGTTAGGCTTGATAAATTTATTATCGACTGTTGTCTGTGTTGATTTTGTGGCGTGTCATGGATAAGACTAGCTAGCTCTTGCTTTCTCTTACACGATAATGCACGGCCGCCTACCGCTACTCTTGTAAAGCGGCTTTTGGCTGAACATGAGGTTACTGAACTGTCGTATCACAGTATTCCCCAGACTTATAACCAATATACTTTTTCCAGTTTCCTAAACTTAAAGTGGTTCTAAAAAGGCGAAGTTTTACAGACATTAGTCGCATTTAAGCTGCTGTGACAGTGGAGGAGTTTTCAACGATTCGTACACGTTGTTGGAGGTGCGTAGTGTACGACAGGGACTATTTTGAAGGATTATAAATAATTTCCATGCGAGGCCTACTCAATGTAACTTATTTTATCATTCACCCTACTTATTGGTCACACCTTGTATCCTAATTCATTGTGCACCCCAGAATATAAATATGTATACATTTTTTAATGTTCAAAATCAGTGTTTAGGCTCTAATGGAGTCATGGGAATTGCCAAGATAAAAAGATGTTTGATTTATGTTATTTTATCGATCTACAGATGTACTGCCAGATTAGTACAGAATGATATTGGCCTCGCGGAAATTTTAACAATGTCTTCCTGTTTAATTCTTCAACAACTGTAGGTAAAAATTGCTAAAACAAATCATTGGAATTAATAAAATAATCACTCAAATTTAACTAGAATAAACTATTTTGTTTAGTTTTATTAATTTATATAACCCTTCATTTTCTAGTTTATTTTAATATTTGTGCTTGCGCGAAATTTTTCGGGTCGAAACTGCGCCATAATCGGAAAAAAACTTAAAACCGATGTTACAACATCAATGGAGCTCAGAGCTAAACGCCACTTTTCAACGAACATCGGTAGAAGAAAAGAACGCTGCTGGAAAAAGAAGTATTCAGTCTCCAAAGAGTGTCTCAAAAACGATTTTTATTTTTATTAGTTGCATTAGAAGAAAAATTACGTTAAATTATTGACGAAGGGCTTAAATATTATGTGTAAAATAAAATAAATTAGTAATTAAGGGAAGGTTGCTTTATCTGCACCACCTAAACATTTTTTTAATTTACATTGATAGGGAAGCAGCTTTAATTTTTTTAAAGAAATTTTTTTGTAGTTTATCTTCAAAGTTGTATAATTAACCTTTTAAGAAATACACTTTTAAATAGTAAAAAATAGCATTTTAAAATTTTGTCATCGGTCCAATTAAAGAAACTGGTTTCCCAAATTGGTACACAATGTATGAACCCAAATATGACATTTTATGTACTATGTATCATTTCTTTTTCCTTTGTTTTCTCCACCCAGATCTGATGCAAAACCGTATAGCCTTAGTTTTTGTTCTTTTTGAATTAAAATTTGATGGTTTTAATATACCTTTATTGTATCTACTTTATTACAATTCCAATTTATGAGAACTACTATTTACTATAACTGCTTTCTGGGCTATTCCAATTCAGGCAATTGTTTGTGGTCCAGTTTGAGCAACTTTTAAATTTATACAGAAAAAAAAAAAAAAAAAAAAGACAGAAAAACCTAACTTATTTCTTAAACTATATTAGTAAATTGCAGACAAACAATTTTCTCTCTGAGGACATAATAATATATTTTGCTACTTACTTTAAAACAGCATAGGTCACATGGGTTCTAGAGAATTCTCTTAGATGAATTTTTTGACATTTGTCGGAATTCCATACAGAAAAGAATTCCCGTTGTTATATGTTAGAATTCCCGCAGGTGCGTGACACTTTGAAAAAGTACATCTGCCGGATTCTTATTTCTTTTCTGTTTAATTTTGTCATTTTTCAAACTTGTTCATTTTTGCCCTTTTTTAAAAATTTTTTTCATTCTGTTTGGTTGTTTATCGTAATATTTAATTGATGGCACCTAAATGTAAACAGTTGTTCACTAACTATTCGCAGCCACATAGCGCTCTCTCTCTCTTAAAAAAAAAAAAAAAATCCACAAACCACATTTACATCGTTGCAACATAAGTTGCCTACTTTTCAGCCCAAATATTTAATAGAATTTTCGTTACGGTAAAGGTCCAATATAGGCGACGAGACGGTCGAAATACGACATTTCTCCTCTAAATTCGTTCTCTGAAAAAAAAAACCCTTTGGGAATATTGCATTTCTGAAGTGCCTATATTAAGCCTTCGTTAAAAATATTTCATATTTATTCTGTTTTTCCTAATTTGATCAGGCCGCGGTGGCCTAGTGGTAAGGTCTCGACCTCGGGACCGGAGGGTCGCAGATTCGAAACCCGATTCCACTGAAGATCCGCCGTGTATGAGGCCTGTTGCACGCTAAATCATACGTAGTGGCCAAACGTCCTCCCGCTGGTGTGGCGTGGAAGTTTGGAGAGGGGGGTGCCAGCTCGGGTGTCGCCCTTGTCATCTGACCTCGGTTCAAAATTACGAGTTCCGTCCTTAAATAACCCTCGTGTTGCTTCAAAAACGGGACGTTAATCTAACCTACCCTAATTTGATCGTTTGACAACACATACATCCTTCAGCTGATCCACCACTGATGCGGAAACCGAAGCACTTTTTTAAATACTCACTGGATCATGCAATCATTTATGAACAATGTATCTTAAAAGTGCTGCCCCCACCCCCGAAGAAATGACGAAGGACAGGAGAAAGGCATTGTTTACATGCCTCCCCCACCATTTGGCATACTCCTAGAAGAAAAATTGGAGTCTGCTG
>BGPR01007649.1:24084-50578 GCA_013235015.1 Araneus ventricosus
GTTTTCAAACTTTCAGCAAATTTTACGCCCCTTCCAAAAGCCCAAATGGCCCCCCACCCCCTTCCCAAATGAAAAAAACCCCCCCCCCCCCCGTTCCCAAAACCCTCTAGGCGAGCCGCTCCAAGCTAATCGACTTCTTGCTAACTTTCGTTTCCTTGCAGCGGGATCTTCTCTGCCCATTTTGATTACCAACAATACTTGAAAGCTTCCTCTTTCAAAGATAAGGGAATTCACTTCCCCCTTCGAAAACCACGGTGAATTCTAAGAAATCGTTGTTCCCCTACTCCGACTTCTAAGAAAAGAAGTCTTCCCTTCTGCGCGAGCCACTTTTGGCATGTAACCACGCCCACATTCCTGTAGCGTTAGCGACTTCGGACGATGATTATATTATAGATTTTTTAATATTTTCGATTGTCTGTTCTCTTTTATGATATAAAAATAAACGTGTGGGTCAATCAAAAAGACTTCGTGGGTCAGTGTCTGACCCGCGGGTCATAGGTTCGCCACCACAGCTCTATATCAAGGGTTCTTAAATTTTTAACACAGGCGACTATGTTTTCGTCCTGCGACTTTCGTCACGAACCCAAGATAGGTCAATAAATATGAAAGGCAAGCACTATCTAATGTTAAATAACAGGAAACTTAACCTCTGAACAGTTTCATTTCCTTTGCTTTCTAATTAGATGACCCCCTTCTGTTTGGGAAAGGGGCTGTTGTTTTCATTCACCTAAGAAGGCATAGAATACTTGGGATGTTTATTAATTCTAGGTAATTTTTGTGTTAAATTATAAAGCTAATTAATGATTAAATTTTAGTTTATAAGCCTCAGGATGCGATAATTCGATGTACGGACACGGCGGTTAAGGGGTTAATTTTGTTACATACATGACACAATGGTGCTAAAGCATAGTCCAGATTTTTTGCAAATCGTTTTCAACGCTAGGATCGTATTTTTTTTACAGACTATCGAGAAACAAGAAAAATAATACAAGCATTGATTAAGCCGATTTTAGACAATCATTCACAATTTCTTAATGAAATTTACTCATCACGTTAAATCTATTTTGTAACAAATAGATTGAAACCTAAAATCTGAAAAAAATATAAAAAGTTAAAGAAAAAAATTGTGACTTTGGGCGCAGCGGTTTGAGGAATTGGAATTGTGGTTTATGGCTTTTAGCGATGGGTGATTGCAGCCGAAATTTCGTTAATCCTCTCTCTTCGAAGATCTATGAAGATAGTTAAAAGGGTGCGAAACCACTGTCACCTGATTTCAAGGACGAAAGCAAAAAACACCCAAGCGTTCTGAGGATTCATTGGCGCCTAACGGAGGATTAAATCAGACAATCAATTCTTACATCGAAATAAAATAAAGCCGGAACCATTACCAAGATTATAATTTTCAAAAAGGGAAAGAATTTATTGTTTAGATTACCTCCGCGTTTTGAAGTTACACTAAGGTCAGGTGCACACATCCGATTTTTGGCGCTCCGGGCATAATTTTCTTCCTCCTGACAGTTCTTTTTACTGCAGGAATGCCCATCTCTTTACATGTGTCTTTTGCAAATTTCAGAGCTTCCTCAACAAGGTCATTTCTTTTGCTTTTTTTAAAAATACCTTTAGTCTTCTCATCTTGATAACAGACTTCTCGAAGCTTATTCTCCAAATACTTTTAAACGTCGTTCACTTCTTTTAAGACATTATTCCATCAACAGAAAAAACACAAAAACGAGAAATCACACATTGCAGGCAACAGAGTTTGAGCTGCTCTTCTGTGGCGATGATATTTGTGGCAGGGATGAGACAATGAGTCACACAAACGATTGTTAAAGCCTATGTAAATTATTTGACATGTTATTTTATGTAACAAAAAGGCGCATTAATACAAAACCGGCAATTTTTTTGTCACCCCCTCAGAGCTGGTACCCGGTACGGAGCGCACCCACCTTCCTACGCCACTGCATATATTTGGTTACATTCTCTTTTCTAAGAAGTTCTACTGCAAAGAACAAATAAACTTTTCTTTATCCTGGGCGATATCTGAGTCAATATATCTATCACTTATCTGTCGCCTAGAAACACTTTCCCCTGCAGCGAGAAAGGCAGTCTAGATAACTCCCAACATGAAACACACAGCATTCTCTACACATAACGAAAATTTTATTATGTACATCGATTTCTGGAAATGTTGAATCTATTTCCCCGAAGTCCAGCGAAAAATTTTCATTTGAATAGTTTCAAGCCGCGATACCCGACAGGATTTCTACATATTTTAGCAATGCATTTCTCGCCTACAGAAGAGATGGCGCAGAGAGATAAAGAGAACTGCTTTTACTTTGACATTTTTCTCCCGAATTGCTATTTCTTAACCCAGCAATATTAATAGAAAACATAATTAAAGAAATGGTGGTGAAGCCATTTGGAAAATACGAAGAGGAATTAATGAATTTTAAGGGATCTGCTATTACCGGTGATGTCACGAAAATGTTACCGAGGAAAAAAGTGCAGTATAACTTCGATTAACAGTCACCGTCCGGACCAAAGCTTTTGACAAACAACAGAAAACTCTTAACATATGTCAGACATGACACAGGCTTGGAACAAAAAAAGCTGAACTTGATAAATAATGAATCGTGCCAAACATAAATACCGATAAGTAAAATAAGTATGATTAATTGAAGAATAAAATAAATTTATACAAAAAGTGCCCGAGATATTCAAGATATTGAAGAATTATTATATAAAAGAAAATTAAGAATGATAAAATCCGATGCCGAATAAGCTGCGATCCACGTTTCCGCGCATGTCTGATATGCACAGTAACGTGATTTCACTGCCGGCTTGGGACGAAAATGAAAATAAAATCTTTCAAAAGTGAATAATACGTGCAAATCGTATATAAATCAATATAAACTTCAATATAAGGTTAGTAACATACAGAAATGTATTGTAATACTATAAACCTACGTTACTTTGGCGACGTAGGTACACTGTAAAAAATATCCGTTTTCTTCCCGGACTTTTTCCATATATTTGACGGTTTAAAGCTGTTTTGTTGACAAAACGGTTTTTCACCGTTTTCCGCTCCAGCCATAAACGGTTTAAAACCGTCAGTTCAAATTCTATTTTTCGTCATACGGTATTGCTTTCCGTATGATAACTTTCCCTTTTCTTAAATGTAATTTTATTGCATTCATTTCATGTTTTTAATAGGGTTCCATCTCCGCTATTGTTTACACATGTTGCAGTAACTTGTTGTCATTCATGAAAGCTAACCTTAAAACAGGTGTTCTGGCAATAACTGATTTTTACACCACTAGGTGGCGCCACTAGAGCTATAGTGACTTTGAAACTCAAATACATTATTTTTACTTCATTTTATGAAGTCTCCGGTGGTCTAGTGGTTAGAGCAACTGCCTTTTATTTCTATGAACCCGGTTTCGATCCCCGGCTCGGAGGAGTTAGAAGTTTTGTCACCATCTTGCATCGAAATCGTCCTAGTAAGTTCAATTAAACATTATATTAATTAAACTAATTGAAATTAATAATTAAGCCTTGATTAATTAATATTCCTAATTGATAATACACATCAGCACATTTCAACTCGAACAGAAGGAGAAAACAACTCAACTCAGTCGATGACGTCACTTACTTCGATGACTTAATTTTTACGGAGAAAACTTAATTTCATACGGTAAAAAACCGTTGTGACTACGGATTTACTTCGTAACTTTTACGGGAAAAACTTGTTCCTGTATGGTAAAAAACAATTGTGCCTACGGATTTACTTCGTAACTTTTACGGTTTTGCACAACCAACCCAGCTGCCAGTTTAAAACCGTAAATTTTACGGGATTTTTTTTACAGTGTTTATAACAGGGGCGGAGAACCTTTTTGCACCGAAAGGGATCATTAAACTTCGAAAGTTGGGCGAAAGGCCGCACGAGCAAAATCTTAAAGGTTCTGTAATTATTATTATATTACAGACTAGCAGTACGCGTTGCCCGTGGAATCAGGACTTCAACAAAATGGAGGGAAAAAAAAAAAAAAAACGCCCATAATGACATGTAAAAGTTCTGAAAACAAAAGCTACACATTATTGATTTTCCCGCTTATTTTCTACGCGATAATGACATTTCAACTGCAGAAAATACAGAGTACGGTAATCAGAAACCATATTAAAAAACTGCAATGTGAAAATGATTATTATAAAGCAAATAAAATATGTGAGACATAAACGCGTTAAGACACTGCCGAAAATAATAATCGAAATCATTCAGTTCAAGGCTATGACGTCACCTACGCTCTGCACCGTCAGCCAATGAAATTTTCCAGCAACGTTCCGGAAAAGTGTCGCGGGAGGGAGCTCGGTACAGAAAAATATCTTTCAACTGACAAGGAAAAAATTAATTAAAAAAAAGGGAAAAGATATTTTAACCGTTCTAGTTATAAATGCGACAGAACCGTTCCAGTTAGAAGCTGAAAAAATTTGAAAATAATAGTGTTATTAGAACGTCGAATGCAGCAATTTTAAAAACAAAAATAAAAGTTCGATGGCAAAACTTACTATTTTTTAAAAATTAATAAATTTCGTTAAAAATTCAAAACTAACTTCATTAGAACGGAAATCGTGTGCTCTTTTCGATGGTCTATTTTTTTCATACAATTATTCAAAACCATTCTATTGAGAAATTAGTGCGAAAAATCAACCAAAACAACACAAAAAATTAAATAAAAAATTTTCTAGATTAAATTTTAAAATTGTGGCTTCGAGATGCATTGAGTCACCATTAAGACTACCTGTGTGCCAAATTTCAAGGTTGTAAGTGCGAAAGATTCGTCTGAACATCGCACGCACGCACACAAACATTGCCTTTTATAAGCATAGATAAGTATATTATTTCATTTCCCCTCGTTTATAATCTACGGAAAACGGGAGCTGACGGTTAATCGAAGTTTCACTGTATATCTTAAGCGTACATCACATGGACAGAACGCCGCCCCATGTCCCCGTGCCTGATTCCATTACGGCAACCGAACCGGTTGGATGGACATGGGACTTATCGCACGGACAGCTCATCGTAGTCTGTTTCCGTGGCCACGAGGGTAATGCCACTCGAAAAAAAGTTCGTAGCACGTGACCGTTCAGACAAGATGACGGAAATCGTGGACAGTATTCAACCGACGTGAAAATGCACACGATGGTGACGGAAAATCGTCAGCAGCGAAAATTCAAACCAATCGGGTGCGACTTTGACGGTGACGTAGTTAATCCTCCACGAAACCGAAATCTTGCCTGACCGGTTGCCTCAAGGCATCACGTGCTACAAACTTTTTTGGCGAGTGACATTACCCTCGTGCCCACGGAAACAGACCACACGCTGCCCGTGTGATATACGCTTTATATACATAGAGAAAGAACTTTTTTTTTCGAAACTTAAGACACTATTATTTCAATTCACTTCACTGTCTGAGCTCGCAACTTTTTTTAAAAAAACCTTTCCACGTGCATAAAATGCAAACCCTGCATAAAGTGGTACCAACATATTCTGCATTCGGGGTCTCCCTTGAATCAGTTGTGACAGATCCTTTATTTCTTTTGGACTTTAATTAAAGCAATATGGACTCATGGTCTAAGCGGGATAAGAACAGTCACTATTTTAAACACTTTTATTTAACTTCATTTGTTTCATGTTTGTAAAGATGGAATTATGTAATCGAATTTTTACTCATTTCTTGATGCGCTGGAGTTTTGAACATGTGTGTAATTACGATGGCAATACGCTATTTTAATATTTTCATAAATTAATCATCAGTAAATCAACTAATTTAATTAAATTTTATTTCCATACAGTTTGGTAATGCCTATTGACTTCATAGATAAAGCAAAAAAGAAACAATGGAATGCATGCGGTTCACCCATGAAAGTGAAATGTAATGTCCTATAAGTAAGACGCTGGGCATTAATGGGTTAAATTTGAAATTGTAAGAGACACTTAATTCGTACTATTTTAAGAAGCCTTACATCTGCTTCGTTCCTTGTGCCCACGCACCTTCTTCGTGACGTTAGATCCAGAAAAGCAAAAAATGCCCCACAGCCGGAGGGTTATATCGCTCAGCACTTACAGGCTTTTATTTTTGCGATGTCAAGCGAAAGGATTTTAATACCTATTATTCTTTCCAGTCTTTAAGCGTTTATTGTGTATCTTTTTGTTCACTTATTCTGCCTTTTTAAAAAAATAAATGTAGTATACCGCCCAATCACCGCCAGGAGGCGCTCCGTCCATTATACGAACTGAAACCTGAACTCTCATATTTCTGTAAAAAAAACATGTACATTCCGATCGAGAGAATGAGTCGGAACACAAGATGCGTTCCATTTATTATTTTTTTTTCTTTTCTTCTACCTTTAATTTTTTAAAATTAAATCTGTTTTTTTTAATCAACTCCTCCGTCTTTTCTCCTTTATCCCCCACATAAATATACTCAGTGCAAAGCTTCCTTCTTTTCTTCCTTTTTCTCGCCCAATTCTGAAACCTACACCTTCTCTGTGTCTCATTGTTCTTAACCCTATTTATGAAGGTGATTCGCTCAGTTAACACGTTCGCGGACAGTATAAAGAAAAGGCAAAACAAACTGAAAATACTCAATGAACAAGCCAGCCACTACTTTCAAGTTCATATATTTTTTTTTTTTTTAAATTAAGGCGATCTAGAAATGAGTGGATGATAATGTGATTTATAAATTTGAGTGTTGCAGCATTTATGTCATTTTGCACCACAATTATGTTGCAGCATTGAGAATTAATAAAATTAATGTTGCAGCATTCGCGCCCGTGAATGACTTCCTTGTGGACTCGATACCCTATGGATGAGTCGGTAAACCCTACTCATCCATACTCGTTCTACTCTACTTATCCTCGTCGGTGAGCCCCATGGATGAATCGGTTGTAGGCACCACACCAGCGGGAGGACGTTTGGCACACGATATTAGGTTTATCAAGCAGTTGGCCCATATACACGGCGTATCTTCAGCAAAATCGGGTTTCGAAGCTCGAACCCTTCGGTCCCGAAGCGGGACCTTATCATTAGGCCACTGCGGCCCTAACGGATGAAAATAGATAAGATGCTGTTTGGATAGAGAGATTGGAAACGAAGTCGAATTCGTTACACACCAGGAAACTAGAATTTATAGGTGGCTCTGATTATGATCTAAACTATCAAATGGCTCTGCAATTGGTGGAATGATGCGTTATATGCGATAAGTCGTCGGGCGAAGTAACGACTTACTAATGTGCCCTATGTAAAGTTGGACATTCTCGGTCAGACCGCTCCGAAACCCGCCATCAATAAGAAAATCCAATGAGAACTGGCGTGATGCGGTCGAAAAGTTTGGATTTTCAACTTCGTCCGTTATCCATTTGGAGTTGCGGATCCATTTCGTTTGGGACATAAAACTGAAATGCGACCGTGAGGAAGGGGATCGAGGCTCTCTCACAAAATGTAGAAATAGGACTTTTAGTATGTCGTTGAGGGCACTCTACCCAACAACTGTGCTAAATTTCAAAACTACACCTTTTTCTTAAATTTACAATTCGTTGACTGGATTACGAGAATGAAACTTGTGAAAGGGACTGGATGTGAGGGGAGGGAGGGAGCACGACTGTTCATCAAGTAAGTTTGTCACTACCCCCACCTTTCCAACATATACAACACTACCCTTGTATAATTATTACATTGGCATAAGGTTTTTACGAGGGTTGTTGATTCAGCACTTTTAATTGATTTTTACCATTACAATAAGGAATTCTAGAAATATCCACTTTTAAATCCCCCTGTATCTTCTAAATTATTGATGCTACAAAAAAAAAAAGACTTTTTTTTTTTTTTTTTGGTAAGAATTTTCATGTAGTTTAATTTTGTAAGTAAGTGTTTTTCGCTAGAAACCATAGTTTTCGAGATATTTAAGAAAAACTGAAAACTCCCCCTTTAAACCTCCTGCACCACAGGCGGGGACTTTTACCATGTCGTTAAGGACACTACCCCCAACAAACGTGCCAAATTTCAAAACTACACAATTTTTTTTCTAATCAGCGATTTTTGGTCTTCGTGGACTGCACTAAATGTAGACCTATGGGGGGGGAAGGGGAGTGAAGTTCTCGCGGGAAAGCGAGGCAGGAAGGAGCAGACGCAATAGCCCTAGAGGATAGGAGTAACCGGTTGTGTGGTTTGCATGGAGCCTCCATGTACGACCCACCTAAATGGATGGGCTGAAAATTGGAATGGTGTGGAGTGCTACCATGCCATTTGTGTGGAGCAGTTTCACCGTGAATATCCAGCTTAATATTCCAATGTGTAGTTCTCCATTCAGGAGCACAGCTGTCAGATAAGGAATCAACACTGTTTACAACATTATGCAACATTACTAATGGTATGCTCTTGAGAATTGGGTGTGTGCCGACAGCATTACTAATGGTATGAAAGAACATTGTGTAGTATCATTTGGAGGTTTATATTGTTAGCTATGGTACTAATAAATTCTTGTTTCCTAGACATAGAAAGAAAAAGAAAAATCCGACTTCGTTCCCTACCTTTTTGTAGAAATGGAATCTTCCTCTACATTTGTTTCCGAATTATTAATTTTTAAAGTTTTTCCTGACTTCTGGAACACTCTGTATATTATTTCGTGGAAGAAACATTCCTTCAACAAATCTGATTTTGAAATGGAATGCAAAAATAAAAACAAAAAAATGCTGCAAATCTCCTTTTTTTTTAGGAGAGGGAGAGAAAGTTTTCTACAATCAGTAGCAACTCAAGTTGATAGTACCGGAAAAGCTACATATTATATAATTACACCCAGTTAAATAGTTCTCAATGCAGTAATAATATATAGAAAAGTAATTGATAAATTACTTTTAAAACAATTTAAATTTAAACACAAGTAGCCGATATTCTGAGCAGTAAAACTATATTTGAAATTGAAGTTACTTTATTTCTCAGGTTTATTTAACTTGATTTCTTTCATGTTTGTAGCGATGGGATTTAGTGCATTTTGCGTGTTCTGGATGACAATATGCTTTAATATTTTCAGAACTTAATCATTAGTTAATTTAAATAAATTTTGATTCAAAACGAGCGGCACCATCTGGTACTGGATTAGAGAAAAAATCATCTCAAGGGTCTATAATATTTCTATGACGAACTATAAATTAAAAAACTAAAATGCTGGAAATAATTTTAAAGGGTATTTCTAAAAAGTGATTTTATTAATTGTTTATGAATCTCTCTCTACAGCATTAAAACGCATAGAAACACGTATTACGTTATTCACTGTCGTAGCTTTTGAGGTATTGTCAACTTGAGTTGTCATAACTCAGTGAATGAGTTGAGATGAGAACGAATTCAAACTGAAATGAAGCCTGAATTGCGCATTCTGAAATTGTTTACACACAAATGATGATAAAAACGAAAGTAAACCAAGTGATTTCATTCATCTGTTATTTAAACAAGTTCTTTAATCTCTTACCGACAATGAAAATGAGCGTCACTTTACAAGAGGCCAAGCTTTTCCTTTTCTCTCTGCTTCTTCTTCACAAGGTCGATATTCCTGTCTTTCCACGTGCTCTTCCTCAGCTTAATAGGACGGCTTCCGACGTACCTACCTGCAAGACGAAATGCAATATGAATGGTAATGAACTGCACAAGGACGGATTAAGACCAGTAGATAAGCCCATAGCACACGGACGAATTTTCCGTCAGAGAGCACGAGTTTTGCTCTTCCAACTGAAAGCACTGACCAAACGCCGTTAATATCGGTGGTTGAAAACTGGTTTCTGAGAGAAACCTCCACGGCAGACGACGAAAAAAAGGCCTAGATTGCTACCGGCTTAAACCGGTCATTCACCACCACTCAAAGGTTAAGCAAATGGCATGGCAGCACTCCATGCCATTCATTTGAATGGCAGGTCATTCACGTACGCTCCACGCCACGCAAATCCGTCCACTACCAATCACTCCCATCCCTGCCTTCTCCAAAGTCCTTAATGAACCAAGCACCCTAAGTATCCCACCCTCACACACGTACTTACTCCCGCAACATGTATGGCCAGGAAGACCAAATAGAGCGATGCATACTGGGACAAGTTGGATATCCAACCTCCCACTCCACACCACGCCAATATTTGACCGGTTTTTCACATTGACTACCGGTTTTGGCGTGGAGCTGTCGTGAATGTCCAGACTTAGGTAAAGCAAGTTTCGGGGGCCCTCTTTTTCCGCCCCAACTTCCAGAAACATTTATGGTTTATTGATTTTAATTTAATCTCTGTATAAGCAATTTCTTATAGGGATGTAATGAATATTCGGCAAATATTCGGTACTCGGCAGAATAAAATTAAGGATAATAATTTTTTTTAAATATCAGCATTTAAATATATTTAACAAAGAATATTGCAGAATAACTTTTCAGTACATTTATTATCAAAAAATCTCCTAACAGTTTCTTAATTTTAAGATGCAATAATAGGTATATAAGTATATTTAATAATGTTACATATCATTTATCATTGTAAAGCCTGAAACTATGATGTAAGAAAAAAATTTGAGCAATTTCAGGAAAAAGTCTATTCCATTTAGTTTCATATATTTCAAAAAAAAAAAAAAATCCACAATTTCCCTCACCACCGCCAATTAAGTGGAATCTCGGACCTAGCCATAAGAAATTCTTTATCAAAATGGAATTTACTTCAAATAATTTTAATTTATCCACAGAATTTTCTTCTCTGTTTGACATTGTCAAGTTCTGCAATGTTGGCTTTTTTGTTTCTGTGAAGCGATTCCAAATTAAAGAGGGTTTCTCATTCCTTATTACTGGAATTATTATTGGAATTCAAGTATTTAAAATATTAGAAAAAACACATCAAAGTGTTAATTTTTTTAACTGTGTAAATAATTTTTTAAAAAAATTTCATTACTCTTTAATTTTTTTTATTTAAAATTTGAGAATTATTTCATTTAGAATGAAAAAAGAAATGCTTTTAAAAAGTAGATATTCGGCCTTCGAATATTCCGTATACGGCCAAATCACTATTCGTTACATCCCTAGTTTCTCAGTACGAAACATTACGACACACTGAAATAACAAAACATTTAACTGCAGACCACCTTCAAGAGATTTGGTTTCAGCATCTCGCGCATAGAAAAATTTTTAATTGAAATACAAAAATAATTTTAAACAAAAGGGTAAAAGAAAATTACAAAAACTTTTTAACGCTATCTAAATACAAAGTTTGCTGGGGCTGCTGACTTCTGAGTCGGTCACCCAACTACAGAAAAGGAAGGGGGGGAAAAAAGACCACACTGATCTGCAAGCTAATTTGGGAGAAAAAATACTCTGAATAATGTTCTGAAATTTTGATTTCTATCATTCTGGCATTCAAATAAAATCTAAAGGTTATATGTATAGATTTCAATCATCTATTAAACCAATAATAATAAATAGAATCTAATACAAATTAAATACGTGTTCCACACCAAGAACAGGCGCATGCGCACCACCAATAACAACAGCGCCACATTGTGGTAAGAACTGCAACGAATCAGACTGAGCTTAGAGACGAGGCAGTGGACATGTATTCAAACCAAAGAAAATAAAACTTTATTATTGATTAACAGGAAGCTAAATGACCAGTGTTTGTGTTAAAAGATAAATGCCAAGTGTATATGTCTAATGTTAATGCAATAAATTTAAATATTTTAAAAGAGCTAAAAGGTACCATACCATTATTTAAAATAAACTTGCAGAAGTAAATTACAGGAGGTCATCATGAGTCCGTATGAATTTTGGTGGACACTTAATTTGGGTAGAAATCGATGACCATGTTGTGCCCATATCCATCTGATTAAAAATAAATGGCTTCCTATTATTTATAATATTCCTATTGCTTAATTCTAATATAATTTTATATGATTTCTGATGTTATCAATAATGGTAGCTGAAATAAAAATGAAAGAATATTAAAGAAATGATGAATTTGGTAGGAAATATACTTTCCGTCGTCAAGGAAAGGATTAATGATTGAATAAATTGCTTATTTGGACTGAATAGTGAAAACGGACTGAATCGTAATACCAATTTTCATCATGAAAACCTTTAATATTAATTTTTTTTAAACTGAGCTGGGCAACATATATTTTAAACATTGAATGTGAAACATTTGGCAAATTCTACTAGCTAGAACAAGACAATTAAAACTCTTTTGATCGAATCTGATTTTAAACGCCTCATTAATTGTTATTACTACATTTTTCTGATGATAAGCGAGTGCTTTTCTTAAAAACAGGTCAAAGAATAAAACAATCTCAGTTTTGCTTTTTTTTTCGTACTAAAACTTTAATCGATTTTCTTTCAATTTTTCCTCCGACTTTTTTGATTTGGGACTAAACTAACAAAAGTCAATATTATCGTAACAATTTTAAAGGTTGAATCAACATTAAATAATTGGTAAAACAGTAGTTTTCAAGGTTCTTGATATATGCTGCGAACAAAATGGGATTTTTTTCTTTTTCTGAAGAGAATGCAATGCAGTTTATGTCAACACTTGTCTATGGGTTGAACTGAAATGTTTAATCACTTAAAAAAACAAAAACACATCAGCAAAAAAATAAAAAATAAGAATTCCACTGCAATACACAAAATAACTGAATAAATGTTGACATAGAAAAGAAAAGAACAAATTTAGGAACATATTTGGAAAGGCAGGAAAAATGAATAGAAATACAATTGAAGTTGGTCCATTCAAAGAAGAATTAACATAAAAATTAAGATAATTTTTTCACGCTATTTTTCTCATTCCGCTTTAAATATCTTTTTCAAATGTGTTTTGTATTTGAATTCCACTTCTCGTTTGGGCCAAAGCAGGCAGTGAATAAAATAAAATAAAATTTAAAAAAAAACCCTCAAACAAAATTTAAATATTAAGGTATGTCTATGTTCTGAACCTTTTTTTTTCTTCCAAAAATGTTGCCTGAAGCAATATTATTTTATGCTTTTAAACGTAATTGATGTAAAACCGAATAAATCAAACAAAAAATTTCATTAGTTACATATTTTTCCAAAAAATTGTAAAAACTCCACTAAAACTTTTTTTTCAAACACTCTACCAAAATCAAATATATAAATATACAAAAGAATGGCATATTATTTTGTGTATAAAATTAACAAAACCTCGATTCGCTTTCGAATTATTTGAGTTTTAGTGTAAAATATCAATTTGTTGTTTTCACGGAAATTTGGTCTTTCTTTTAATTTTAAAAATTACGTAACTTTCACGATGGAGCATTATTATACAAATATTCTACCTCAAAACCTAGGGAATAACATAAATAATAAACATGCCTGATTTCATGCAAATATTTTGAAATAAAATTTTAGGTATCGTGTTTGCATAAGGAAAATTTTCAGTTGAATTTTTGTTTATAATTTCCATTAAGAAGAAAAAAGACATTTTCTTCAATACGTCCCAGTTTTGTAGGTTAATATTTCTATCTTTTCAGTATAACTTATTTTTTTCAATAAACTAATTAATACAAAAAGAATATAACAGTTAACCAAAAAACACAAAATCTTGAAAAAGTACATCAGCCGGATTCTTTTTTTTTTTTTTTTTTTTTTTTTACATTTTCAAGATAATTCAATTTTTTGCCTTAAAAAATTATTTTTTTCATTTTGTTAGGTAGTTTATTGTATTAATTTTTTCAAACTTTACTTTAAACAAACTTATTTTCTTCGAAGCTTTCTTGATCTTAATTAATGTTTACCTACCATTCAATAACTGATTTGAATATTCTTCAGTCATCTGCTTTGGCGAAACATGTAAGACTGACGGAGATATTTTTCTAGATTAAGGTTAGTTTATTATATTAACGTCCCGTTTTGAAACAACACGAGAACTACACCCGAGTTGGCACCCTCTCCACACTTTAGCGCCACAACAGCGGAAGGACGTTTGACCCACGACATAGGATTTGGAGTGCACCAGGCACACATACACGGCGGATCTTCGGAGGAGTCAGGTTTCGAACCAGGGAAAGCTCCGGCCCCGAAGCCGAGACCTTACCACTAGACCACCGAGGCCTTTAGATTAAGAACAAATGGAAAGATGGTAAAAGCTGTTTATCCGATTATTGTCAACCAGCCGCAGTCGGCGACCAGATTGTTCGTCGGGAATATGATTTCAATTGAATCTTGCATCATTTTATATTCATGGTTCCTTTAAAGACGAAATTTTAAACTTCAGATTGTGGTCAGATATTTAAGCCATGTTCTTTTAGTGGCCTTGCACCTTTTTTGCTAATTCTCTACATGAATGTCCCTAATGGAATCAAATAACTGAATGTGTCATGTAACATCTAAATGCACAATGCCGGCGCCATCTCTCATCATCACTTTCTCATTCCTCTTGCAAAATATGTATTCGATTTCAACATTAAAAGGACGCAGTACATTTTAGGGCCAACGGCATGTTAGCTGGATTAAAACACGCTGAAAAAAGAATGAAAATATAGCAACCATAATCATTCAACTTACTGGATATATTTCTCAATATACGTAATATCCCAGAGCTTGGTTTGCAGATTCCAAAAAATTTTGATGAAATAAAATATGATAGCAAAATGTATTAAGATAATACCTCAACTTTCAACAATGAAAAGTATTGTAAATTATGTCAAAATTATATTTAAAAAATTATTAAAATTAGAAAAAAGTTGTACGGCAACTTAATTGATATCAATGAAAAGGTAATTTTTGCACTTTTAGATGGTGTAAAAATTTTTGTGCTGTAATATGGTCGAAAGTTATTAAGGAAAAACGCCGAAATTTCGCCGAATTATTAATCTATACTTATAAAAGGCAATGTTTGTGTGTGTGTGTGCGTGTTTGTCTGCGATGTCCAGACGAATCTATCGCACTTACAGCCATGAAATTTGGCACACAGATAGTCGTAATGGTGACTGAGTGCACCTCGAAGCCGAAATTTTAAATTTTAATCTAGAATTTTTTTTATTTAATGTTTTGTGTTGTTTTGGTTGATTTTTCGCACTAATTTCTCATTAGAATGGTTTCAAATAATTGTACGACAAAAATAGATAGACCATCGGAAAGAGCACGCGATTTCCGTTCTAATGAAGTTAGTTTTGAATTTCTATCTTAAATTACTGAATTTTGAGAATTTTTTAAAAATCAGTCAGTTTTGCACCTAAATGTTGGTTCTGTTTTTAAATTTGTTGCATCCGACTTTCTAATAACACTATTATTTTCAATTTTTTTCAGCTTATAACTGCAACGGTTCTGTCGGATTTAAAACGAGAATGGTTAAAATATCTTTTTTAGTTTTTTTAAAATTAATTTTTTCCTGATAGTTGAACGATATGTTTCCTCTAGCGAAGCTCCCGCCCACGACAGTCTCCGGAACGTTGCGGGCAATTTCATTGGCTGAAGGGCCAGGGTGACGTCATTACTTTCGCGTTCTGCGAGGAGATGATGTATTTACTCCATGACTTCGATTATTATTTTTAAGCGTATCTTAACTTATTTCTTTGGCTTTCATACTTTGCTCGCGGTGTAATAAATATCACATTGTAATTTTTTAACATTATTTGGATTTAACGGTACTCGGTCGAGAGGAAAAGGAGGCGGACCAACTCAATAATATATATATATATTTCTGTTTTGATTTAGTTTTTAAAACTTTCATTTATGCAATTGTATGTGGGCTTTTTTTTATTTTGTTGAAATCCCGATCCCACGGGCAACGCCGTGCGCGTACTGCTAGTTAATTAAAATTTAAAAAAAGGGCTGCGAGGTGCATATTCACACCTTCCAAAGTATGTTTGTGTCAAATTTCGTAGCTCTAGGCCCAGCGGTCTGCCCTGTAGAGCGCCAACACACACACACACAGACAGACACACACACATTCTCTTTTATTATTAGTACAGAAAATTACAGACGAAGAAAAATTCTGTGCGAGCCTCATTTCCCACACTCCAAAGTATGTTTGTGCCAGATTTGGTAACTCTGTGTCTAACCGTCTGTCCTGTAGAATGCCAACACACATAGAGATTGAAAATATCTTCCGTATCGTATCGTTTACAATTTCACTTTCAAATGTTAAGTTCAATTCAAGCGCTTTTAATTATCCTTCTGAACATCGTAGAAGCTAAATAAAATCTGTTTTGGAAACTTAAAAGAATATGCTAACAGATTAGCAATAATAATTTTTAAAAATTAGATTTTTGGTCAAGACGGATTTTATGACGTAAACACATACCTTAAGTAAATAAATTAAACTAAAATAAAAAATAGGGTATAATTTTATAAAATTTTGAGAAAAATTACTCCATTTTTTTCTTTAACTGTGACAGATAACACAGTATTCATTTATATTACAAAGTCATTTGAGATATAGTTCTTTTCTCAAAATATTACACAAAAAAAATTTCCCAACATTATTATAATTTCCAACTTAATTATTGCAGTATAAATACAGTTGAATCCTTTATAGCGAACTTTTTTCAGCGATATTGAATTCTCATAAAAAAAAAAAAAAACAGTTTCTGTATATCGAATAAAAATTTTCGCATAAAAATATTGAAGTCAACCAGCGGGAATGGTTTCCCCTAAAAAGTTTCTCGTATATTCCCAGCACATGCAGAGAAAAAATAAGTTAAAAGGCAGTAAAACGAACAAGCGTCTCTAACACAGTGGAGGGGAAAAAAAAAGCGAAACGTCATACTCCGAGTTTCGAAGGTCGTGTTTTGACGCAGCAAGGCGAAAGTAGAATCAGAAGCCGGCGTGATTACGCAATATCGCTGCGTAAGATAAGGAAAACCAATTTTCCAATTTGAACGTCTTTTTCTTAACCGATTGACACAAAATAGGACAAAAATCTACAACTGAGGTTAGAAGGCCACACACAAAATTTCATTTATCTAAGTAATTTTGTTAAGAAGTTATTGCGTTCAAAAGTATACGATTATACAGACCGACAGACAGTCAACCCTTTGACGGATTTAGCCCAAAATTTTATACGGACCTACAATCCTGATGATAAAACTGTGTACCAAATTTTATCCATCTAGCATTCAAGTTTTTGAGTTCTATTGTTCGCATGAACGCGGACAGACACACAGACAGACATCCCATACACGGATTTTGTCCAAAATTTGTTAGAAACCTACAAATTATGTGTAAAGATCACATACCAAATTTCATCCCCGTAACTCCAATAGTTTTCCAGCTATCCGGTTCACAAATAGACATAATTCCAAAATTATGTTTTTCGGAATCAGGGAGGTCTAAAACGTGGAGATTCGTCAAAATCTCGAGTTCGAATTTTTTGACCATTACAATACTTTCTCTTTGTATACTTCGTATACGAGAAAGTAAAAAGCGCTGATGGAATTCGTTCATAAGAAAAAATATAAATTAAATAAGAGAAAAAAAATCTTTCACCGATCAAAAATCTTTTCTTACTGCAATAGAGATCCACTGAAGACCGGAAGGTTGTTTACGAAAAAGCTATAAACATTTGCCGATAAGCCACATGTAATCGTTTAACAAGCAACACAACCTTTTTTTACTTTCTCGTATACGAAGTATACAAAGAGAAAGTATTGTAATCGTCAAAAAATTCGAACTCGAGATTTTGACGAATCTCCACGTTTTAGACCTCCCTGAGTCAGAAAAACACAATTTTGGAATTATGTCTGTCTGTGAACACGATAACTCGAAAACTATTAGAGCTACAGGGATGAAATTTGGTATGTGGTCTTTAAACATAATTTTTAGGTTTCTATCAAATTTTGGACAAAATCCGTCATCGGGAAGTCTGTCTGTCTGTATGTTCGAGGTCATGCGAACGCTATAACTCAAAAACTTGAATGCTAGATGGATAAAATTTCGTACACGGTTTTATCGTCATGAATGTAGGTCCGTATAAAATTTTGGGCCAACTCTGTCAAAGGGTTGACTGTCTGTCGGTCTGTATAATTTACTTTTGAAGAGAATCCGTTATCTCCACGCGCATGCGTACTGGAAGAACGGAGAGGAATTTCATTACGGAGTAGCGAATTACGTTAGTTTGTCCTTGAGCCGGTAAGAGAGGAAAATCGTTACGCATCTCTTTGAATTTCACTCGTTGCCTAGATATTTTTCAATCACTATAATGAAAAACCTTCCGATAGTCATTGGATTCTGGGTAGCAATAGGTTCGAAATTTTTTAGCCACGCGGGGGAAGGGGAAACGGCACCTTTTCGGGGAAGTATACGAGAAAGTTTAGGGAAGAACACTCCCGTTTCCACATTTTAGACCTCCCGAGTCCGAAAAACACAATTTTGGAATTATGTCTGTCTGTCTGTGAACACGATAACTCGAAAACTATTAGAGCTACGGGGATGAAATTTGGTATGTAATCTTTACACATAATTTGTAGGTTTCTAACAAATTTTGGACAAAATCCGTGTACGGAATGACTGTCTCTGTCTGTCTGTCCGCGGTCATGTGAACACTATAACTCAAAAACTTGAAAAGCTAGATGGATAAAATTTGGTACACAGTTTTATCACCAGGAATATAGGTCTCTATCAAATTTTGGGCCAAATCCGTCAAAGGGTTGAATGTCTGTCGGTCTGTATAAACGCATACTTCTAAACATTATAACTCATAAACCCTACGGCCTCGATAAATAAAAACTGGTATGAGGCCTGCTAACATTAATTGTAGATACGTGTCCAATTTTCGTTTCAATCAGTCGAAAAAAAGGTGTTCAAATCGCATATTTGTCTTATTTCATCACACAATGACGGCCGTTCTTGCATAATTGTGCGATTCACTCGCGCTAATCCTTTCCGCTTCTACCCACACCTTTCACTTCCAAGCTTCCCATTCCCAAGCTTTTTTTTCTTCTTCCCATTGCGTTAGAGACGCTTGCTCGTTTTACTGAATTTTAGCTTATTTTTTCTCCACGTGTGTTAGGAGTACAAGAGAAAGTTTAGGGGAGACCACTCCCACTCGTTTTAACATCCAATATAAACATGAGATCGCTTGTTCCTACCAGATGTGAAAAAAAAATCAAAAATATTCGTTATTAGTTGCGAAAAATTGTTTATTTTCTTCCTCTTTGAAATTTCAAAAAAATGGAGAGAGATGGTGTTGCTTGTTAAGCGACGATGTTCTTCTTAGCTTCGATTCTACGAATCCCTTTTCTAACTTGGAGTGAAATTTTCATTTTAAATTGAGTTTAGCTTTAGATTTCTTTCAGTGAACATGGGCCCTAAACGAAAATCTTTTAAGTGAGAAAGAAAAGTTCAGCTTGTTAAAAAACACAGAAAGCGGGAGGAAATATATGTCAAAAATAAATAAAAATTTAATGCGAAAGACTTCACACATTTTTTAGTATATTATAAGCAAATTTGCAAATTACATACATATTCGTATATTTTTTAAATAAATTTCTTTGATAGTTGAATTGTCTAAGTCTTCTTTAACCCTAAAAAATTAACCATGCATAATTGGTTTTAGAATGAAAATTGTGAAAAATTTGCAATAAATATTTCTGTTGATCGAAATTTGTAGATATCGATTTTTTTTTTTTTCCCAGGAACCTTCAAAGTTCCATATAGCGGTCTCACCGCTTGTGACTTTTAAATTTTGGCCGGGAGGCTACAGTACCTAGACTTACGACGGAAAAGCAAATCAACGCCTCCATATTTATTTATATTCAGTGGCAAATCCAGGATTTTGGTCAAGGTGGGGAGGAGGTTGAGGTCATAAAAAATTTGTATCGTCGTGACCTCATGACTTTTGTAAGTCAAAACACTTTAACTTTACTCACCTGACAATAAGAATCACAAAGGACATCACAATACATCCCATAATTTAATTTTTAAAAAACACTGAAATAACTAGTCAAAAAATGTTTTCAACCACGTTATAGTTACAAGTACGAGTGAAATGACTACAAAAGCGGGAAAATTTTAGCCTGTCAATTAAGAAAGTAATGCTGCCACGTTTTATTTTTTTTTAAAAAAAAAGAGACTGAACAAACAGGTATAGTGATTAGAAAAAAAATCAAGAATTTTGGTTTAGTTCTAGGGTCGGGGGTGCTGCAGCCCCATAGCACCTCCCTTGATTCGCCACTGTTTATATTTCTTACGTAACTATTGCACCCAAGTCCAAAGGGGAAGGGGAGGGAGCTTTGCAGAACAAAGAACACCGAAAAGCAAAATATCACGAATCCCATCCATCAACCCACGCGAAAGTCAGGCATTGGCTGTCGCCGTCCCCTTATAAAAGAGAGCAGAGAGTGCTAAATTGAAACTTGCGCAAGTCAGGAAAAGAGTTCGAATTTACCGGAAACAACCCGGAACAAACTGAAGCTCTCACCTCTCAGGTAAGATTATTTCCATTATTAATATGGAATTGCAAAAAATTATTTTATATCACGTTACATGCTTAATGATAACATTTTTTTTTATATATTATGATATAAAATTTAAAAGAAAATTTCTGTTTTAAAAAGTTATTATGTATGAGACAGGCTTTGATGTTTTTTCTTGTTATTTTTATATAAATAGTGTTAACAGAAAAAGAGAATTATTTTCCCCAAGAAAATGAAATAATAATAAACGAATAGAGCCGACAGTTGGAAAAATGAATATTTATAAATACACCCAGAGAAATATAATCACTAAAAAATACACGTTTTTACTTATTAATATGACGCATAAATGTAATACTTTATAATAAAAAGTGTAATAACATTAAATAAATATTTCTAATGCGTTAACTATAAAACCTACGCTGCAAGGCGTTTTATTTTTTAACCGGAATTGTGTAAAACTATGCAAATAAGTGTAAAGAATGTGAGAAAAATATTTACAATTTTATTTTTAACTTCTTTAATAAAAATCAATTAATAAAAAAACTGCGCTTTTTCAATTAAAATTTTTTAAGAAACATTTCTATTTCAAGTAAAAAAATGAAATGAGTTATTTTATTAATTAATCATTAAATTATTTAAAACTTTAAGGCAAATATATATACATGATCCAAATATGTATTAATGCGTATGTAGTGTTAACAGTGTAGCAAATTTTCATAGAAACAATGCAAAATTTGTTCTTTATATTTTTCAAAAATAATAATAATAAATAAATAAATAAATACTTTAGCATATCCTTTCTTTCGTCCATTTCTCAAATATAAAAGTGTTTTCGTAAATTTCTCCAAGTTATTTGTGGTTTTATCCTTTTAAGATCGATATTTTAAAAATTGCATTGGTTTGAATGTATTTAGATATCCCGTCAGTCTCGAAAGCGTTAAAAATATAAAGCAGAGGGAGGGAAGAGAGAGAAATAGTTTTTCAGCTACAAAAAAAAATTTAATTTAATTTTGTACTCACAAGAGCTGCTTATTAAAATTACCTTTTCAAATATTAAAATCGCTTTAGTTAAATATTTTCAGAGAAAAGGGTATTTTAAATTTTTTTGTACAACAGTTCGAATTTAATAAAATATAATGTCAATACATATATGAAAATAAAAATATAGAAAAAAAATTAAAGGAAATTCGAATCTCTAGCCAGCAACATCATAACATAATCAAGTTTCAGGTTTGAATCGTCTGTCTTGCCTTCGTCTAGCTACCTTTGAATTATATGCGTAACGAATTTTACATCACGCAATCATCACACAAAAAGAATATCTACCGGAAAACATTATCTTATTAGGAAAAGCGAAAGTGAAAATTCTGCTTTGAAATTAATGTCCTTTTTTTTTTGCATTAACTGTTTGAATTTCATTACAAAAATAAAAGGCATTGTTACAAATTGTGTTTAAAATTATTTTTGAAAAACTGATTAAAAATAGAGAAAAAATTTACGGAAATGAAATTGGTGTCACTGAAAAGGTAATTTTTTAAATTTTAAGTTGTTTTAAAAATATTTTGATGCGATAAAATGCTCCAGAATTACTGAAGGAAAACGTTCAAATTTCGATTAATTTTTAATTAATTAATAAACAAATTAAGTTTGAAAAAACCTTTCTTAATGAGCATTTACTACGTAAGAAAATTTCGTAGCTCTATGTCCAACGGTCTGCTCTGTAGACGCAGCATTCTCTGTGTTACTTTTTATATCAAGCAATTTACAGAAAGCATGCCAGCCTAAGAACATTATCATGATAAAAAAAAACATGTCTTCACATTTTTTAAATGAATTTATGAAAGGTAAAAAAAAAAAAACGGTTAACTGAAACCCGGGTTATTCGAAATGCCTTTGAAATCACAAATCCAAAAAAAAGGACTAAACTGCAACGGAAATTTTTGCGAAGGCGTGACTTTTTTGCAACGATATCCACACTTGTTTTCTTTTAAGCTTCCCCAAGACGGTAAGTGATTGATTTTAGACTACTAAAACTAGAATTAATGGGTATCAACAATGTTAATTACGATATTGTTAGCCTTTACCTGTCAAGCGCATTGCGCCGAACTCGCTGGTGCTAATATTGCGCCCGACGAAGGGTTAATTTTAATAAAAATCATAAGTGTATCCTACAAAGAGAGTTCTGAATTCGGTTTACACTTAAATCATTTTAGAATCATATACTGTAATTAGATACAAAATAGTAATAGATGTTCATGGCTTAACCGAAAAGGCAATGTATATGCAATATTGCAATCATGTGATTTATACTAGTAGCAAATAATCCTTAGCTGCAAGGAAGGTAAAATTATAATGATTCCAAAACTTCTACGTTAGA
Organism: Araneus ventricosus; assembly: GCA_013235015.1. Taxonomy (NCBI): domain Eukaryota; kingdom Metazoa; phylum Arthropoda; class Arachnida; order Araneae; family Araneidae; genus Araneus; species Araneus ventricosus. Next base: position 46,902 of record BGPR01007649.1, read on the forward strand.
TGAAACAGACAATTAACACAAATTATTTTATAGCTAGTTTCCTACTTAAAAATTTGTTACTGTTGATAAAACGAAAGAATTAATTTATATTAACATAACAAAAAGGTTAGTCTGTTAATATACACTGGTTTGCTATCGAAGAATCCAAGTTCTGTGAAAATATCATGGAGATAACACAATTTTCATTTCAGTTCAGTTTGTTTATTAGGTAATTTTTTGGTTAATTTCCAGTTTTGTTTTGCTTTTTAATTTCCTTTTAAATCAGCTACAAATAAAATTGCGAAATTGACTTTAAAAATGAATTTTTAAAAAAGGCACGAAAAATTAATTTCTCTAAAACACACTTGCCGAAATGAAACTAAATTATGGTAGATTCTGAAATTCTTTTAAATAATTATGTAAATTCTGCTAAACGCATTTTTTTCTAAATTTAACGGGAACTAAAATCTATCATATATTTTAATTTAACAAGATATAACCACCAATTCTATCTGCAAATAATAAGCCAAAGCTGATTAAGAAAAAAAGGGAGGGGGAGAAAAATTCACTCAAGGAATGATAACCTTACATCAGTTCAAAAAATATTTCTGACAATATCTAAAATTTTATCTTTAAAAATGAAAAACCTTTCTCCTCAAATTAATATAGCACTCAGATCGAATTTATGTAAACGGTTGTTTGATGCTAACTGACTTTTTAGAATTATTTTATAATTGTAGTTAATTATTTCCTTATTACATGATTATAGTTCAAAGAAATACGATTTCTTTTCATGGATTCCAATTCTTTTCAAATTTTTGGAAACACTGAATTGCCTTTTCTGAAATTCCATAATATGCTTTTAAAAAAATATTATTTCAAATAGTACCTCGATTGATTTCATAAAGATACTTGTTATTAAGTTTCCCAAAAATTACATAAGTCAGATAAAGTGGAAAGGGAATTCGTTTTGTGTCAAATTACGACCACAAAATATAACCGATTATCGTATTTCACTTTTCAATTGCTTTTTTTAAAAAAAGTTTCAATAAGATGCAACGTGGCATATGAGTCTTTCATCAATTTTGAATTCAAAAGTAGCAAATTTTTGAATAAAATTTCGATTATTGAATGAGAAAATTTTTAAAGTTTAAAATGAAGAAATTTTGGAGAAAATTACACTGATTCAAATATTGTAAGACTACAACTGATTATTTTCGCATAAAAATACTTTTCTGATAATTAACTTAAGATATAATTTTCTAATTGCCTTTTATTTAATATCTGTCAATTTTTTTCACAATAATAAACCCATTTAAAACTTATTTACATAATGTTCAAAATAAGTCATAACTACAGCATGCATTATAAAAATAAAATATATCCGAAGATCGAAATGACAGCAGATGATTTATTTAGAATCTTTAGAACTCCTTTAAGACGAAATTTGAACAATTGGTGAATTTTCAATTACAATAAATTAAAAGTTCTTAATTCGATATATATGAACAAATAGTCAATCTAAAGAGTGAAGAGGTCCATCAACAGACCATTGCGTTCTCCTTTCAGAAACACACAAAAGCATTTCAACGACTTCAAACATGCAACATTTCCCTCTGCAGACAAATCATATAGTTACATCAACTACAATTCTGAGTATCAAAGTGCTTAAAATTTAAAAAAAAAAAAAATGTGTGTGGTGGTTCTAGATGTTGTTACATTTCGAAAAACGCCAGGTTTGGTTCTGAATATAGCGATAAATTTCAGATTAAAATCATAAAACGTTATACATCTGAAAACTACAATATTTTTTGAATACCAGGAAAATCGAACTGAATATTCTTTTTGGTGTATTATTTAATAAAGAGCAAATTTAAAACTTTACATAGTTTCTAAACACTTCATCGATCTACTGCAACCAATAATTTAAAACCATTCAGGAATTTTCTTTTTATGTGTGTTTTCGTAAAGTGAGAGCATCAAATAACCTATTCTCTCTATATAAAAAGATGAGCCGAAATCTCTTAAGTTTTTATGATACGCATTTTATCAAATTTATTTTAAATACTACACAAATGTATTTAGTATAATTCTTTTCGGAATTTATCAGATTGTGTTTCAAAAGACAGCAGTTTTCCTGTTTATCATCCCTAGATGACTGTACATAAGTGGTAATATCTTGCTTAAATTTGACGAGCTTTTGTTGAATTATTTATTTTATCAATTTTTTGTTTTCAAATAGATTTATTACTACATTTCGACTTCGAATTGAAAATGATCTTTGAGTAAAAAAAAATTTCGACGGGAGGCTGTCTCTGCGAAACGTCTGCTGGGATTGAGGGGCGTAGAATTACTTACCTTACCCGACTGTGACTAAAGTAGCTCTATGTTACTACTAACTCTATAGTCTATAGTGACTATTGTGTAGTGTGACTATGTGACTCTATCTATGTAAAATTCTTCGTGATTTTCACCAACTTTGCAACTTGACTGTGACTAAACCGTAATTACAAATTCTAAAATTATTTTTGCAATCTTCAATGTCTACCTTTCTCTGTTAAATGAAACTAAAACCAACTCTCTATGTTATTTGGTTCCGGAGCTATAAGCGTTTAACTTTAGCACAACATAATTCAACAAATCTTGAGTAATATTTCGCGTGAATCTCAGATCGATTACTGAATTGCCTTACTCTGCGTGCGCGCGCATCGGTCACTGTTACGACATCAAAATTTGTAGTGATTTTAACCACCTTTGCAGCTCGACTGTGACTAAACTGAAATTCCAAATTCTAAAACTCTTTTTGCAATCTTCAATGTCCACCTTTCTCTGTTAAAAGAATCTAAAACCAACTCTCTATGTTATTTGGTTGCGGAGCTATAAACGTTTAAAAATACCACGAAAAGCGTCATTTTTTTTCCTTTCCCGACATATCATTAGATCACTATGGAGAGACGTAAGTCTACGTCAAAATAAGTTTTAATAATGTTTTGAGATACATTAATGAACAGCAGCAAATTAATAATCATTAACCTCATTTCTTTCTTTTATAATGATTATCTGTCACAGCCCTGGTCCGGACAGTGATTGTTAATCGAAGATTTACAGTACTACATTTCTTCAAGTACATTAGTTTGAATTTCAGTAATGACATAAAAAAAATAAATAAAATTTACAATTTCGAATAAAGCAGTTCAACGAAATATTTTCAAACTGAATTTCTGAAAGATAAAAATAAAACAGAAGATTCAAACAAATGACTACTATGGCTGAAAGAAAAGTCGCCATCTTCAAGTATATCAGTTTGATTTTCATTAGTTACACATTACTAAATTAAATCTAATGCTGATAAAAGTGCAAACTAATGCAGTTAGCCACTGCCATTTCTTAAATATTATGGCTCAGTTCCATTTACAGTTTAAAAAAAATTTTCATTTCAAAGGGAAATCAGCATAAGAAATAAGCAAAGTATCGTTTTAAACGAAAATAAAGTAAGAATAAGCGGGACACAATGGGGTATTTAATGCAAATTCGGGACGCAGAGTCAAAAATCGGAAATATCTCGGACAATCTGCTTTATGTTCCCCCCCCCCTTAAATACTATCATGTAAAAGAAAAAAAAATGAAATGCAAATTATTACGCCATTCAACTTCACCTAGAAGCGGGAAATGATTGAGTCCAAGTGCTTGTAGAAGTC
>BGPR01007649.1:50678-69630 GCA_013235015.1 Araneus ventricosus
GTCGATGGTGATGGCCATCAGTACTCCGGCCTCAGCACTCGAGCTATTGCAGCGACCGTCACTCAGATACACCAGTCGGCTTTGCGCTAGCTCAGGGTGATTTCGATATGAACTATCCAACTAGGTAAAATCAAGAGTTGTTAAAACAGCATGGTGGCATAGGTAATAAATCTTGTAAGTAAACTAAATTTAGGTGCATTACATTTGATATGTCACTAACCATTCATTTCCAGTTGAAGCAGAAGGTGAATGGCCCTCGAGCCTATGTACTTCCCAAGACCCCTCCCCCATTGCCTATTTTGGGAGGAATTTTTTTCTTTGCCATTTTTCCCTTTCTTCGAAATGTAAAATTGCAACCTTGAATTAGCTTTAAACACTAATCAGGATAGTTTAAAAATTTGTAAAAATTAGGCGAAACATTGTACTTAAACTAATATCACTGAAAAGATCACTGTTCTTTAAGATGGAATACGCAAAATTTTCGTGCGGAAATTATTTCAGAACTTATTGACTGATTACTGTGCAAAAATGCTGAATTCTTGTTTAAAACTTGATTAAAAAATGCTGTTTGATTTTCATTTCCTGAATAAAACATGGGAAAAATACTTTTAAAAATCCTATTTTGTTTTAAGTATGGTTTTTGGCTAAAAAAAGTTTGTTACCAACTGACAACACTGGGCTTTATTTCAGAAAAAAACTTCCTTGATAAAATTTTATAATATTAAATACAGATGAATTTTAATAACTAATAATACAGATAAGGAATTTCCTTCAACACTGTAGAATAAAATATGGTAGTCTCAAGTGTACAAACAAAGCTAAAAAAATGTGGCTTCAAGTGAAAACCATCAATTTATTTTTATTTTTTTTATCAGCACTCAGGCTGCCATCTATATGCTCTAAATTGATTTAATAAAATGTTCAATATGTATCCTATTGGCAACAACAGGTATTAGAGCTTCAGTCTTATTCTCAAGATTTTAGGAAACAAAATTAGGTATGTTACTTACAGACAACACTGGACTTTAAAGGGTTAATTAAATATCTTAAGAAATAATTAACTTTGAAATAACGCAGTTGACCTAGAAATGGTCCTCAGAATGGTAAATGCAATTTTCATTTATTTACTATTCATCTTATCAGAAGAGCAATAGACACAAGTATTTTTTGCTTCAGGTGTCCTTTCGTTTTTATTTTATACATAAATCAGAGAGTTCTATAGCATGGCGATTCATCAAAATATCCAAGTCGAATTCTTTGGTGACAGAAATGCTTTCCAATTCCATATAGACTTCGTATATCAGAAAATTTTAAAAAGTCATTTTCATGCTTTGTTAATGCCCTTTTGCAAAGTGCACTAAGCGATTTCGATCACAATTTTGAAATCACTGAAAATACTGCTGCACAAACACTGTGTTCATGTCTCCTGATGATCGAATCATATTTAAATCCCTGTTGCACATTTGCCTCAAATATCTAAATTGTTAGTATTTAAATGTTATGAAAAGTAGGGATGTAGCGAATATTCTGCAACTATTCGGTATTCAGCCCTTTTGCCGAATATTCTGTCTAGCCGTATATTAAACAGACATTCGACCGAATAAACTGAAAGATAATAATTTTTTTAAAAAAATGTGCGTCTTTATATATATTTAGCGAAGAATATTGTGCAGAATTATATCTGAGTACATTTATTATCAAATAAATCTAGCTTTACTCAATTTTAAGAAAATTTGGTGTCTATACTTATAAAAGTCAGTGTTTGCGTGTGTGTGCATATGTGTGTGTGCGATGTTCAGACGAATCTATCGCACTTACAGCCATGAAATTTGGCACACAGGTAGTCATAATGGTGACTCAATGAACCTCGAAGCCGGAATTTTAAAATTTAATCTAGAAAATTTTTTATTTAATGTTTGGTGTTGTTTTGGGTCATTTTTTGGCACATTTATGGCGGTAGTATCTTTTCTAATGATCGTTGAAAAACAATCAATGCACCATCAGATAGAACAAACAATTTTCGTTCTAATGAAGTTTGTTTTGAATTTCTAATGCAATTTGCTGAATTTTGAGAAATTTTTAAGTAATAGTCACTTTTATGGTAATTTTTGAGAAGGATTTTTTCAAATTCTCACATCTGACGTTCTAACAACTCTATAATTTTCTTTTTTTCAGCTTATAATTTGAACCTTTCTGTTGGATTCAAAACAAGAACTGTTGAAAAAACCTTTCTCTGTTTTTTTAAATTAATTGTTCCGTGATCAGTTCAGTTCTTTTTTTGCAAGCCAGTTTTATCAGCGAGACATTCTCCAGAACGAGTTAACTTTCCCATCATGCATTTATTATTATTTTTAAATTTGCTGCATCCAACGTTCAAATAACACTATTATTTTCAATTTTTTTCAGCTTATAACTGCAACAGTTCTGTCAAATTTAAAACAAGAATGGTTAAATATCTTTTCCCATTTTTTTTTAATTAATTTTTCCCTGGTCAGTTGAAAGATATTTTTCCTCTAATGAATTTCCTTGCGCGGCACGTTTTTGGAATGTTGCTGGCAATTTTGATTGTTGACGGTGCAGAGCGCAGGATACGTCATGACCTTCAACTGAATGAATTACTTCGATTATTATTTTCGGATTCAATTTTATATTTTGCTTGCTGTATAATATTCATTTTCACGCTCCAATTTTGTAATATTGTTTTGGATTAACGTATTCTGTACTGTAGCGCGAAAAAAAAAAAGCAGGAAAATCAAATAATGTGCATCTTTTGTTTTGATTTTGTTTTCAAAACTTTTTCATGTCATTGTGGGCGTTTTTTCCCCCCCCCCCCATTTTGTTCAAGTCCTAATTCCACGGGCAACAGCGTGCATTCGGCAGTGTCTTAACGTGTTTAAGTCTCGCATATTTTACTTGCAGTATAATAACCATTTTCACATTGCAATTTTTTAATATTGTTTCGGATTAACGTACTCTGTATTGTTTTTCTACAGTTGAAATGTCATTATCGTGAAGAAAAATAAGCGGGAAAATCAATGTGTATCTTTTGTTTTGTTTTCAGAACTTTTTCATGTCATTGTGGGCAGGGTTTCCCCCCCCCCCCTTCATTTTGTTGAATTCCTGATTCCACGAGCAATGCCGTGCACATACTGCTGGTATTTAATAATTTATATTTCATTTATCATGGTAAAGCCTGAAATTATGATGTAAAAACAATAAATTATCAGTTAGGTTTCTTATATATTACCAGATTCAGAAAATAAATGATGGGCGATTTAAAAAAGGATAACATTCCAGTGGAATCTTACCCTTTTTCCAATCACTCATAATATTTTAATTACTGTTCACTAAATATTGTGCCTGAAGGAGCTGAAAGATATTTCCTTGCTTAATTTACAAATCTTTTTCTGCACTTTTTTTCCCGCCCGTTAAGTGAATCTATCAGAGAAAACAGAAACATCTCGTTGCAAACTTTCGGCAACTGCCAAAGAAAGTGTTATTTTGTGTGGAACTGCTTTTAGTTTTTTTAACTATACACTTTAGATCAATTTGATAACCACATCTTGCCATAAATTTTAAAGATTAAACAATTATGCACTCTTCTTCATGACAGAAAACTGGTAATTTTCCTGTATAATAATAATTACAGAACAAAAATCCCTAAGACTCTGCTTTTGTAGAATTTTGCCCAACTGGCAAAGTTCAATGTGGTGTTTCAGTGCAAAAAGGTTCCCCATACCTGCCCTAATACAATCTAATTCATTCAAACTCGGATCATATATCAATTAGATGGAGTTCCACCATCAAGTGATATAATACAAATTTATTTCCGACTTGGAAGTTAGAAACCAAAATATTCATATTGTAAAATGATAGCTCTTTTTATAAAACAAACAAGTTTTTAAATCTCAAGGATTCACACATTTTTGATCACATAAAAAAAAAATAGTGATTCTGCATTTGGTGTTTTCATTCATTAAAGAATGGGCACACTTCCAAGTTAATCAAAAATTAGCAAATTTCATTAGTTATAAAAATTTTAAAAAAGGCATTTATATCAATAGTCTCTTTTGGCTTGAATTTTAACCAATCCCTTGTTAAAATGGGCATGAATGTTATCAGTATTAATAAAATAGTTATTATCTACATACCAGTAGATAGCAAAGTTAAAAAAGATCAACAACTGGAAAAAACTGTGTTACTAAACTACTTTTGCTTTACAAAAATAGTAAATTTTTTAATAAAAAATAACAACTTTTTGTTCCAAAAAAATATATACTCCTTTGATAATATAAGATAATATCCTTTGTTTTCTTTCAGACTTGGTAACATGAAGCATCTTCCTCAGAGACTCAGATCTGCATTTGTTCTGCAAATCATTATCATTCACATCCACACCTCCTCATGCTATTATCCAGTGGCCAAGAGATCTGTACAAAATGCAACAATAAACATGAAAAACTTTCTGAGAAAGCATGCATTTTGCAGACAGATGGAGTGCCTCAATTACCAACAGCCATCTGCAGAACAAGAAGCCTTTAACCGAGACACAAAATCTGGAGATTTTCCTCATATGCTTGCCATTGATTTATCTCAACTGCATCCAAGATCCCCAGGAGTGCCAACTGGATCAAGACACAAACCACCTGTGAATCTACTAGGAGTAGATATTTCTGTACTCTCACAGAATCCAGCACCAAATCTACCCATCGCACCTCCATCGTTTGATATAACACATGATGGAAAGATTATACACGGGGACAATTTTGATCCTCGTTATGATAGACTGCCGAAATTAGAAAATGATCATGCGAATAATTACTTTCCACAAGTGTTTACTAATCAAAGAAGTCCCTTACTGTATCCATTTCAACATTTACCTTTAAATATAATGACGACATACCATTTTGTAGCCAAGAACAAAAAACAGGAAGGGGAACTTCAAACGGATAGCCAGCCAAAAGGAAATGACAGTGAAAAGAAATACACAGCTAATTTCATTCTACATATGCTTTATCAGCTTTCTTCTAATTATCAAGGAGATTTCAATCAGCAAATGCAATATTGAACAATTAAAGAATTGGCAAGTAAATTTGATACCTACACAGGCATATTTATCAAAATATGGATCTGAATAGGAATGGAAACAAATAATTTCTTAATTGTAAATTTTGATCAAAGCATACAATTTTATGAATGATAATAACTGATAAGAGTTTATCCCATAAAACTTTACACTAAGAAAAGAATAAAATTTTATAAATACATTTGATTCACTTACATTATTGTAAAATCAATGTTTGACAACTCATAGCAACACTTGGATATTATTTGTGAAGATGGTCTGATATGTATATCAAATGATTACTTATTTATCAATAAAATAATATCAATTTTTTAAGCCTTGATAAAATATTTAATTCATTACTTGAAAGTTAGCAAGCTGTAATATGTATTTCTGGAGAATTACAGAAGAAAATAAAATAAAAATTTCACCTTTCAAAATTATAGTTAAAATATTTTCAAATTTGCTTACAAACTTACAAAAAGCACTTCATGTTTAAAAGTTTGAAGTAAGTTTAAGCTATCAATGAATAATATATTTTTTTCATTCACAATTAAGAGTGAATTAAACTAGTGCATTTCAACTCCATTAATTATAAAGAAAAGGGATTTTACCAAATCTAAGAAAGAAATAAACCAGAAAAAAATACAACTTCTGGCTAACTGTTCTTATTAAGTTACTTTTTTCAGATGATGTAATAAAACTACTAAAAATTACTTTAATCATCAAAACCATTTATTTAATCGTGACACTGACAAATCAATGACTAAGTAATTTTTCAAAGCAAAATTTGAATGGCTTTATATGTAATAATGAATAGTCAATTGAAAATTTTCCAAGCAAGCTTCCAATAACAAGTAACTGAATACATTTAAATGCTAATATTTAAAGTTTCGAAACTACTTCAATTTTCCTTAACAGAAAATTAATCTCTGAAAAATTCGAAGTATTATCCTTTTTAATAATGAAACAAATATTTTCTTAAATGATATCTTTAAAAATAATATATATATATCAGCTGAATGAAAGGCTGCACGGAGGTTTTTCAGAAATGGTGTACTCATATGCATATACTTGCAATGTTTTTAAATTTCTAACTCCCTGAGGAAGCCATATAGACAAAATTTCAAAAGTCTATAAAATATCAAACTATGTCTATCTCTATTAAAATTAAGTTCAGTACCTGGATAAAACACTTTAAATTCTTTTTTAAAGGGATAATTGTGATTGAAGAATTGCTGAAATCACCCGTCGGCTAAAAATTCATCAATAATATTTTTATAAGTGGCTTGAGATTATTAATAATACTGCACAAAATCCTGCATCCAACAATTTTAATTTGTAGCAGAATTCTGTGTCACCATGAAGCTAATATGATGCATTGCATTTACTGGTCTTGTTAAAAGAAAAAGCATTCAAAAATTACTATAAAATAATTATTAAGATGGGGTGTATAATTGTAATATCACTTGATTTATATATGTTAAAATATTAAATTCTTACAGCCTCTTTTATAAAGGGTGTTGCCGAATTCGACCGACAAATTCAGAGGGGTGATAGTAAGCATCAGGAGGATGAAAAATTACCATAGAACAAAGGGTCGCAAACAATGTTTAGTCGGTGAAAATCGCAAAAATACAGGGTGTTTGAGAATTGTTGGACACTGTCCAAAAATTAATTTTAAAAAAACTAATAAAAGCACATTTTTAAACATTTTTTTTCAGATAGGTAACATGCCATTTGGGTGGTCCAGGGAGTCATAAATTACTGAAAATCAAAAATTAGTTTAGAGCCATTATCTGCAAAAATATTAAAACTGGAAGAAAAATAAAAGCAAGAAATTTTAGGGAATTTTATGCTGTTTAATTTGTTAATTCTTATGTAGTGTGATAACAGAAAATTTTTTGAGATATTCTAGAAAAACTAAAATAGGCACCAGAAAACACAGATTGGTTTCTGCTGATTGGTATGCTGAACAGTGTCCAACAATTCTCGGACACCCTGTATTTTTTGCAATTTTCACTGACTAAACGTTGTTTGCAACCCTATGTTATATGGTAATTTTTCATCCTCTTGGCGCCTACTATCATGTCACTCCTCTGAGTCCGTCAGTCGAATTCGGCAACACCCTGTATACACATAGTATAGTGAAAGTATGGTATAATAAATGATGTTAACAAATACAGTGTTTAATGAGAATCCTGCTATTATGAGTGATTTGCATTGCACCATCAAGGAGCTAACATTAAAGATACAAAAAGAATATGTTTCTAGCCAGTAAAAATTAAATACGTTTTCACCATTATATTAACAAAAGTGTTTGGGAAAGCATACTTTTCTCTCTTTTCAGTAATTGTTTAGACTAAAGTGCGAAATCGAACATTCTTTCACACATTTCCCCTATTCCATGATCTTTCTTTGAATACAGAAGAGTGCTAATCCTGTTCTCGCATTTCCTTTCAATCAGCTTTCATTTTCTCATTGCCAACCCTATTTTATTCTTAGCATTCTTATAGCCCTCCATTTTTCAGCATTTTTAGAAAGGTTTTATTCTGTTATGATTTGCTTATAACAAGAGGTCTGTTACAATGACAAGTTTCCTGCAATTATGCATTGTCATAGCAATGGACAGTCAGGCACTAATTTAAATAAAGTAAAATAAAAAAAAAGATTCTAAAATCATGAATTAAACATTCCCACATTGCATAATAATTTTTTTTATAACTATGTCATGCTTACCATTCATTTCACGCATGGCCTTAATGAAATCTTGTGGATCTTTGAAACTCACAAAGCCAAAGCCTTTGGTTTTATTAGTTCTCTTGTCCCGGATAACTTTGGCTTTAAGAAAAGATGGGTATTTGCTGAATGCTCTGATTAAAACTTCATCTGTTACATCATTACCTAAATCACCACAAAATATTCTGAAATCATCTGAAAAAGAAAAAAATACATATACCTTAGAAAACTTAAAATTATCTATTTATTTTCCTCCTTTATAACCAAAAAGATAACTGAATTTATGTATGTAAAATGTTACCAAAAAACTAAAAACAAAAATCCAAATTTTAATCATAATATTTGTTTGATTTGACTGATTTTTTAAGATTGCCTTTTTAAGAAGAAAAGTTTTTGGTGTCTAATAATAAAAAAATTAATTATTGCTTGTATTTAATGCAAAAGCATGTAAGATTATTTTTGAAATTTTAAAATTAAATGAAAAAAGTGCCATATGTAAGCACAGGTGAACCTATCTAAAGAGGCAGTATCCAAAAAAAGCTTTCAATTTTTAGCAAATTGTAAAAACCAAGGACATAAAAATCATGTTATTCATAACATAAAAGACCTTTATAATTTATGCACATTGTATTTAAGTCTGTTAATTAATGCTAATATTAGATCTGGCTCACTCAAATAGTAAATGAACATCAACATATTTAGAAAATACATCCTTAACCAAAATATGTTTGCAAAATCAAATTTCAAAATATGGATTTTTTTAAAATCTGTTTATAAGTGCAATGTAAATTTCATATAGTTTCACAATCAACAATTTGGGATATTTCTCTATGACTGTTAAACAAACTATAACATGTTTTAAGAATTACATCAAACTGCATGTGCAAAAAAATTAATTTTGAATTACTTTATCTTATCATGAATTAAGAGGTTCCATTCGCTGCACCTCAAAGACCCATAACACACATGCTTTACTATATATTATTCTACAGTTTCAATTAATGACAAATGCTCAAACATTAAAATACAGCCATGCCAAAATTTTTTTTGTTCTTGTAATTATTAACGAATACTTTAAGTAATTGAAGTAAGTTTTGAAATCCAAGTGAAAGATGCAAAATCATCAATTGATACTATGATTTGAGAAATCTAAATTTTAAAAAAATGCAATACATTACGATGGATGAAACTAGATATTTTTCTTTCATGGGATTAAAAGCACTTCGGTAAACCTGGAGTTTAAGGTGTGTACTATTTTCTCGTCAGTTTTCTTTGGTGCAATTTTATTTGTTATCGCCAAACACCGTTTAGGATGCGCAGCAAGTTTTTTATAGGTCTACTGTGCATTCGATGCCAAGGTATCTAAAGACGAGAGATTGAGCAAGCATTGCTTTTGGCACTGCAGGTGTATCAAGCAAATTTTTTTAACTTAAAAAAACATCAGCGGCTTCGCTTTCAGCAAAAAGGGGCCCCTGTAGCTTCGCTTTTTCATTGAGAAACGAAACACACATGGAAAGCACGAATGCAGGAAAAACACGATGTCGGAAGACAAAACGTAGCAAGGGAACCATTGTTTCCAGAAAAAACATTCCTGGTTCGATATTTAGAAGCCATAATCAGCAACACAGAGAAAGAGAATCAGCAAATTCAATGAACTAAAATCTTTTAGAAGAGAAGCGAACGGTTATTGAAAAAAATCATTTGGAAAATAATCAAAAATTTCGAATGAAGTATTATTCAAATTCGTATGCTGACTAATCAAATTGAAGAGAGCAGACAGTGGACCAAATGGAAATGTGGTGAAATTAAGGGCATGCACCGTAGACTGGTAAAAAAATCACTGTTGGCACATAAGCAAACAGCGGCGAAAAATTTTTCAACTCGCATCCAAAATAAATGTTCTGGCACTCTCTCTTTTGGCGACAAACAATTGGTGAGCTTAAGGGAAACGAAGTGAGTACGCACCCTAAACTCCAGGTTAACCAGCACTTCTATGGATTGAATGATTTTTGAGACTTTAAACTCAGTCAATATGTTCTGAAAAGACCAAATTATTTAAAAGCTTTATTTTTAATGAATCAACCTGAATTTTATATTTAAATTCACCTCAAGCATCTTCAAAAAACTGAATTCCTGTAATATTCCATGCCAAGAAAAAATATTATGTAATATCAGATTAAAATAATACCATCCAAGCAAATTTATGAGGACTTCACAAACCCTATAGCCGATTAGTTTTGAGCAAATAATTTATACAAGAAATATTAATTAACTATTTTTAATTTTAAGACTTATCTATAACAGAGAAAGCCAGAGAAATGGTCGCATGCTTTGGATAAGTGCCTAAGAGATTTAGATGGCCTGTCTACAAAATAGCATGCAAACTGAATACTGTTCTGATTCTGTGATGATTTAATATGAAATAGAAGTTAACCAGAATAAATTTATTTTCCTAATGTAATCTTTCAGCATTTTATATATTTTTTGTTTATTTTGTGTATGCTTTTTTTCTCTAGTGTTGGGAAACACTGAAAGGCTCCTTTTACTTAAAGATTTGCATTAACCAATTTAGCATTTTTTTTTTTATTTTGTATTTGGCAATGCATTTTTTCCCTTTCCTTTTAGTGGATTTTGCATTATTTTTACTCCGACAAAAGGAAAGTAATTGTTAAAAATAAAGTTATTAACAAAATGAAAGTTTGTGCCAATTGATTCATCATTTCTGTTTCTCATGCTTTTTACTTTCTCATGTATGAAGTAAGTATACAAAGAGAAAGTATATTGTAATAGTTAAAAAATTTGAACTCAAGATTTTGATGAATCTCCACGTTTTAACCTCCCCAAGTCTGAAAAACACAATTTTGGAATTATGTCTGTCTGTGGACATAACTCAAAAAGAGTTAGAGCTAGAGGGAAGAAATTACATAATTGATCTTTACACATAATTTGTAGGTTTCTATCAAATTTTTGACAAAATCCCTCCACAGGAAGTCTGTTTGTCTTCTTGTGAACACGATAACTCAAAAACTTCAATAGCAAGATGGATAAAATTTGGTACACAGTTTTATCATCAGAAATGTAGGTTTGTATCAAATTTTGGACCAAATCCATCAAAGAGTTGACTGTCTGTCTGCATATTCTCACACATGTGAACATGATAACTCCTAAATGCTACGAGTTATTTTTATTCTTTTTCATCTATCTAATGATAAATAAAAAAAATGGTATGAGATCTGCTAACATTAATCGTAGATGCATGACCAATTTTTGTTTCAATCAGTTGAAAAAGGCATTCAAATTGCATATTCGCTTTCTTCAACATTTTACAACAAAAAAAAAAAAACCACGCGACTGATTCATGCGTTTTTCCCCACCCGTGATTGGACAGATACAGGAAAGTTTTGGGGAGACAACTCCCGCTGATTTTATTTCCTAAGCACTCTGCCAATGTGTATGAGATTTTCAACTACAACTTTCATTAGTAAATTTGTGACAACCAGATCCGAGATATTGTTGGCAAGCTAAAAACCGATCTCAGATGGGCACAAATCTTCTAGTTTGTGCAAAAAATAATTACATAACAATATTCGGTACTTACTTATTAACGCCACTGAAGCTGAAGTTGCGCTAATGCGCCAAGATTGGCGGTCGCCTACAGATTTGGCGGTTTTTAAGTGCTGCCAATCTTGGCGCATTAGCGCAACTTCAGCTTCGGTGGCGTTAATACGTAAGTACCCAATATTCTTATAAGTAGCATCAAAACACTTAGTAAATATATTTGATGAATTTTGAAATATATTGGAAAATTCTTTACCATTATCCCAATCTTGTAAAGAATTGTCTTCCCAAGCTTGTCCACCAGCCATACGGATAAGCTTTTTCTTCTTCTCCTTCTTTTTACTAACAACAGTCTCTTCAGTTTTATCAGCTGAGGGCACAGTAGGACCCACAGTAGATTCATTAGATGATTTAGCTGTTGATATCTTTTCTGATTTCTGTGCAACAGGAGATGAAACACTTGAGGCCATATTTTCATGTCCACTGTTAGATGAAAGATTCTCAGATTTATTTTCTGAAAGACTTTTCACAAATGGAGCAGCATAAATTGTTGGAGCAGAAGCCACCACTGTTGAGCTGTCACTGGATTTTGCTGTTGAGGTAGAAGTAACAGATTCTGCTTCTGAACTCTGTGTAGAATTTGATGAAGCAACTGCTGGAGAATCAAATCTCATACTTCCAGAACCCATTGGTGGACCAGGAGGGCAAAACCCAGGAGGTACAGGAAGACTAACACCCATATTCATGCCTCCCATCGGTTGTGGCATGGGTGGCATAGACATGGCACCTGGGGGCATTGGAAGCATAGGTCCTCCAGGAGGCATGGGTCCAACAGGTTGCATGGGGACACCAGGATTTATAGAACCCATTTGAGGCATTGGAGGTCCCTGTCCCATAGGTGGAGCAAAAGGCCCTACAGACCCTGGAGGTGGGAATGGACCAGGTGGACCAGCCATTGGGGGACCACGCATTCCCATAAAATTTGGTCGTACTGGAGGACGTGCTAGTGGTTGTCTTTGAAGCTGATGAGGAATAAATCTAATGGCAGGTGATGCCTGAGTCGGAATCACAGGTATCGGTGGTGGCTGGAGTGTTGTTCCAATGGGAGGTGATAATGGAGGTGGTGGTGGAGGTGGAGCTTTTGCCAGAACTGAAATAATTACAATATTGTATAAAATATCTATATAAACTAATACAAGCATTGCATCCTTCAATTCATCCAGAAATAATAAGAGTTATTTCTGTAATTTTACTAAATAATTACAATAGACAAAATACTGGGATTTTTAGTGAGATTACCTTCAAAATTTATTAAAGTATTCAAAAAGCATTGAGCACTTTTTTAATAAGAATGCAACAAACTTTTAGTAGAGATTGAAACAAATATAAATGATAAACCGAAGCAAAATATTTAGTCCCTATCAATATCCAAAATAAAAAAAAAAATCTTTCTGTAAATTCTTCACCAAATTCCAAACCAAGTTTTTATTCTAAACATATTTTGATAAAATTTGCTATATGTATCTAGTTTTGAGAACTAAATCAAAAAGTTCATGTTAAAAAAAAATAATAATGGTTTTCTTAATACTCTTCGGCTAAAAGCAGATTAAATGCATTGTGATAGCAAATACAACTATCTATTTACAAAAAAGAGAGAGTACAAAGCAGCTTCTCAAATCATCAGAATACAAAATAAGGTAAACTTACAAAGAGAAATGTTTAAATACTGAAGACATCTACAGAAAAAATTCTGACCAAAGCAATTGACCCCAACAGATGAACCTCACTGCATGTTAGTTTCAGCTTAAATTTTTTTGGAGTGTTAAATATTCTAATGAAATGAAAAATTGAAATTCATATCAGACAATGTATGCTTTTCCAATTTCATAGCTTTTAAGCCAACTACAGAAGGAGTGACTAAATGAATGCAATTCACATATACTATTACAACATTTGTTAGAGCCACAAACACTCTCATACAGATTTTATAACAATTTTGACTTTGAAAAAGTGGTTATTCAAATCAAATGGATGGCATGTTGTGTGGATAGCCTGGCATCCAGTTATTATTTTCCATGTTATATTCAGGAGTAGCATTATAGAATCCACCCAACAATGGGGAGGGGACTAGAACTGCTGAACAGGAGGAAGGGTGTAATGATGTTCAAATTTTTCCAGATCTTTATTTATCTACTAGTTGAAAAGCCTATTGCTTGAACATTGTACAAAAATTTGCCCCAATGGGGGGGGGGTACAGCATTCCTAATTGGGGGCCCTGGCCCCACAGACATCAATTGGCACCCCCTGATTATATTATGGAAAACTTTCACCAGAAAATTGAAGGAATTACTTGTTTCTTGACTAACATTTCACTGCTACTTGAAATCCTTTAGGAAGTTTAAGTACAAAGGGATATGGGTGAACTCAGTTCTGAGAACAATTTAGTAGGTTCTCTATACAGAACTTGTTCAAAAACCATCATAAAGAAATAATGTTTTTGACCATATCATAGCAGAGAGAGATAAAAGGATGAATGGTTTCCCAATAATTAACCATTTATGACACTCAAATTGTTTTGCATTGAAGAACCACTGAGAAAGTCCTAAAGTAGAATAGCTGTGATAGTAAGAATGTTCAATGCATTTAACAGAACAATCACGGTATGGTTAGTTCACCTTGAGTTATTTAACCATTTAGGTATACCATGGATTTTTAAGAAAAATTTGGTTAAAATGTGCTATAGTGCTCCTTAATTTGCACAGAAACGCATGCATTTGCAAAGCCTTATGATTGCATCAATAAGACTCAACTAAATGAAATTGCTAGCACTTTTGAACAGCATGATCTTGTCATCTGGCATTTGTATGGCTAGTGTTATACTTAAATTATCATTACCCTAGATCAGTGGTGCGGAAACTATTTTCATTTCCGACCCCCTCACTTAGTGTAAAATGTTTGAAGAAAACCACGTTTTTGAAGGAAAGTCTTATATTTTTATTGTCAAGTAAATTTCTTTGAATTTAGCGACACACAAAAATTTTCACTCGACCCCCAGAGGGGTCACGACCCACGGTTCGCGCACTGTTGCCCTAGATGTTAATTATGCTCAAATTGGTTCACTGAATTCAGAAATTGCAGAAAAGGTCTTGTTTTGATTAACAGTAATGCCATTATTCACCAACATGTTTAAGTGAAACTACCTATTGCAAAGATAAGAAGGAAAGTTTTAAATCCATATTACATATTCATCTAGCATTTCCCAGTCCATTTATTATCCTTAAGACCCTAAAGCACTTGGGAGGGAGGGAGAGAGAATCAGTTTTATGAAAAGGTTGAAAATGCACTAGTATCCAAAAGTATTCTAACTGCAGAATTTAAAAAAAATCAAGATAGGAAACTTTGTAAGTAAAAAGGAAGACAATTAATTAAGGTGATAGCATAATCAAATAACTGCCATTTTTAAAAATATTCTAAAAAAATTTATGACCTACAATAAAAAAAAATGAAACTATTAAAGAATATTCCTGATAATATTATCTACGGGAAATTTTCAGTTAAATATAAAATCTGAATAAATGGCAAAAAAAAAAAAAAACTTCCTTGAAAAGATTAACTTATATTTAAAAACAGTATTTAGAGTTTAGTAATGGTTCAGATTTTAAATAAATGTAGAGTAAACACTTAAAAGCAAATTATATTCGAGCAAAATAATTTTATCTAATTCTGGGAAACGTTATAATGATTTAGCCATTTGATGTGCTTATTAATTAGAATGTTAAAAACACTCTGCTAAAACAGATGCAACAAATTAACAAGATAATATAAAAAAACAATGTTTTGATAGATAAGTAGTATTTTAATAAATTATCACACTTAAATAGTCCACCTTTACAAAAAAAAAATATCCATATTTATGGAAACTAAAACCAACATCAATTTAAACATCTGATCAAATTCACACATTTAGCATACTTGAAAGCTTTAATAATAAATCAGATTTTTTTTATGATTATAATACCTTCTGGAAGCAATACTGTTACAGCAGGAGGAGGTGGTGGAGGTGACAAAGGTTTAGCGACTCCAGTTCCATTTGAAGATGAACCAACTTTAGTTTCTCCTGGTGCAGCAATTTCTAATTCAAACCTATAAAAGCAAACACATTTTGTACTTATTATTTTTACCTGAAGTCAATCACAAACTCCCCTCCAAAAAAAAAAGCTCATGTTAACCAAGACAATCTAGTAACTATGTAGAATGTTAGCACTATACTAAGAGCTCTTTATTCTGACTTTTATTAAAAATATATGTACAGACAGATTTGGTCTTTTATAAAAGTAAATAAAAATAATGAAAGGGAAATGAAATTTACTCCAAATTAGTACTTTTGATTGGAAATTAATTTTTTCAGGAATTTATGCACATACAGTAGAGACTTGAGAATTCAAATTAATTGGAGTTGACCTCTGTTCAGATGCTGGAAAATTCGGATTATTTGGGAAATTCAGTAGAATACTCTTGATATACCAAATACAGCAGACTTAGAGTGTTCTGTGAAAGAGTACTGAAATAGCAAGTGGCGCTTAACACGGTACATGGAGGCATAGGCAAACAAGTTGAGGGTAGTGATCTTCAGCTGGAGTGATTTATGGTTACTATGACAATGCATTTTAAAAATAGCCTACTGGATTAAAAGTGGCAGGGTTGGTTTTACCAATTGTCTAGTCTGCCCGAGTTGAGTCAATGATCAATGTGTTGCCCTATAGAAGCCTACAATTGATATGTTGCTTCAAAGTGTTGATCGTGTTGAAGTATGTGTCATGTGATTCATAATTCTTATTGAAGAACAGCATCACTGCTTCCACATGACATTGTTTCCATAGTCGAGAATTAATTCCAGAGGAAAACGAAGAAATCTTCTTGACAGATCTTGTATCACATGCAGATGCTGCTAGTGCACATGAACTGTTGCTATGCAGAACAGATTGATGTGATGTTTATGCAGCACTGACACAACATCATATCATCAAAAAAGTTTAGTTTTTTACTTGAAAAGAAGATAACTGATTTTGTTTTGCTAATTAAGGTCCTCTATTCATTCTTAAAAACCAATTCAAATGTTTCTTTTAAGTTAGGAATAAACATTAATTTTGTTTCTGATTTCTAACTGTTACTTTTTCATTCAATTTTTAAAGAAAATTTTTCAGAAAATTAAAAAAAAAAGATGTTCAGATTATCAGAAATTTTGGTTCCTTGGATTCAGATGATTGATATATGATAGTGAATGGTGGCTGGCAGAGGGGAATGACATTAGTGATATAAATAAAGATGTGCTTGTAACATTTTATCATCCCGCCAGACCAAGGACAGCTTTTAAGAAAAAGGAGAAAGAGCAGGCTTGGGTACCCATCAACAATGTTTTAAGGAAACTAAATGCTTTAACTACAACAACTACTGGAAGGACACATAACATTTCCCCAAAACTAAGTGAAGAAATATCAAAACTTTTTAATTAATACAAATCAAGGTAGAACGATAAACATGATCCAAGTGTATAATGTGTCAATACCTCTGTGATGTGCAAGTTGTAAATAATATATCAATACTTTTGTTTGAAGTTTTAAAGTGTTTTAACAATGGTATCCATAGTGAAAACTATGTTATAAAATAGTGAATAGAGAAGCCTCAATTATACTGTGGAACCTGAAGTGACCATGAAACATATTCAAATTTTCCAAGTTCATTATACATTTAAAGTTGCACAAGCTACTTCATGTAAAAAAGGTAAGTTTATATGTAATAGGTAGTATTACTTGAGGTCATATTATAATTTATAGATGATAAAAATAATACTTAGTCAAATTCATTCGTCATTTTCGGCAAAAAGTACGTTTTTTATGGGATTTTTCAAGTCCTTTAACTTGACTTATATATAAATATCAAACATGAAATTTTTACAGCAGTATAATACACTATAGAGGGTTTATCTGTAAAAATTTCAGATTTTTAAACTTTGCCGCAACAAAGATATAAAGGTGTCAAAATTTGGATTTTTTTTTTTGAAATTTTCAGATTTTGAAAGCCTGTAACTCCTAAAAGAAGCAAATCTCAGAGCTGAATTTTTTTGTGAATACAGTACGTTAAGAACACATCCCCACAAAAGTAATATGGAGAACAGATTCCTTTTGGGAATTATATGCCTTCAAAACTTGAAAATTTGTCATTTTTAAAGTTAAACTCTTAAGCTGATTTTTGCTATTCGGGATACAATTTTTCTTAAATGTGTACTGGAGATAATAAAGGCTGTTTCTTCCTGAATAAACTGGTTTTGTTTTATCAACCTCGGGTTC
This sequence comes from Araneus ventricosus, assembly GCA_013235015.1. Taxonomy (NCBI): domain Eukaryota; kingdom Metazoa; phylum Arthropoda; class Arachnida; order Araneae; family Araneidae; genus Araneus; species Araneus ventricosus. The sequence continues at coordinate 68,388 of BGPR01007649.1, forward strand.
ACCAGTTCCGAGTAATATAAGTTCACACAAACCTCTATAAATGCAAAAATCGGCATGTTTTGTAAAACAAAAATGGCTGAAATCAGAATTCAGAAAAAGATAAAAAAAAGTAAAATTGGTCTTTTTGGACTCTCTGATTATGTAGGAATCAACATACAAGAAATCATTTGATTATAAAAAAAAAATGATCAAGCAACCAGCTCTGGATCACTTGATATGGAATGACCCTATTTTGAGGCCCACTAACTAAATATACAAGTAAAAAGAATAGAAATACATATATATAAACATATATGATTCTTGAAGCTCCCCTGACTTCAACTCTTGATTAGTGTTTTGCGGCCCACTAAGACCATAATCAGTGATTCATAGGTTGGGAATCGCTTGGTTAAGTTAATAAATTCTTTCCCTTCATAAATTTAATTATGGCTTAATTGATTGGTATCTGAAGAAGCATTAGAGATACATAAAACAAATTAGTACAATTTCCATTAATAAGGCATGGACTGGTTATAAAAATCACAGTACAGTTTAACTGTGGGAATGAAGAATCAGTTACAACTTTTTATTCTCTTTACAATCAATACTTAAGTATTATCTAATTTTCAAACATCCTACATTCTTTTGCATTTGCTGACTGCAATAAATATGCTGATAAAGACTGGATTTCTAATTATGGTTTTTAGGAAGGAACTATAGTATGCTTTTGAAATAAACTACATATAAATACGGATGAAAGTCAAATCTGAAAGACAGGATATCAGGACTGTCATCTTCGAACAGAATACGCTAACTTTTACACACATTAATTTTGCATTACTATGAAAAACAGTAGCAGATGTTTCATAATTTAACTTCAAATATCAACAAACAACTAAGGCAAGGTTCAATCTAATCAGAATTATAGGAATTGATCATATCACACAATTATTTAAAAAGAATGCGCAGAAAAAAGAACATTACACGATGTAGTTTGATAAGTTGGAATGATTAATATTTTTATTTACTCACCGGCTCATTTCTTCTTCCATCTCTTTTCGTCTTTCTTCCGACATTAAAGCCATTTTGATAGTATTCTAACACGTTAAACTAAACTAAATAAATTCTTTTGTTTTGTTTTATAAACTGTCGCAAAATGAATGTTGATAATTGTGAATGATCAACTCAAAATCACGGTACATCACAACAAAAACAAGATTATTAAAATAAACTAACAAGATACAGTTACAGTCAAGATACTTGC
>BGPR01007650.1:0-69628 GCA_013235015.1 Araneus ventricosus
TAATATTGTTTTGATTTGAAAAAAAAATAAGGAAAAAATTACTAATAGACTTTTGTTTTACTTGTTTTCAAACTTTTTTTCATGTCATTGTGGGTTTTTTTTTTTTTTTTTTTTGAAGTCCTGATTCCACGGGCAACGCCGTGCGCGTACTGCTAGTACTTATAAAAGGCAATGTCTGTGTGCGTGTTTGTCTGCGATGTCCAGACGAATCTATCGCACTTACAGCCATGAAATTTGTCACACAGGTAGTCGTAATGGTGACTGAATGCACCTCGAAGCCGAAATTTTAAAATTTAATCTAGAAAAATTTTTATTTAATATTTTGTGTTGTTTTGGGTGATTTTTCGAATCATTTCTCAATAGCATGGCTTCGAATAATTGTACGGAAAAAAAACAATTACACCATCGGAAAGAACAAGCGATTTACCTTCTAATGGAGTTTGTTTCGTACGTCTAACGTAATTTATTGAATTTTGAGAAATTTTTGAAAAATTGCCACTTTTATGGTAATTTTTAATAAAGATTACTTTAAATTATTGCATCTGACGTTCTAACATCTCTATAATTTTCATTTTTTTTTCAGCTTATAAATGGAACGTTTATGTCGGATTTAAAACAAGAACTGTTAAAATATCATTTTTTAAAAAATTAATTTTTCCCTGATCGGTTCAAACAGTTTTTCCGTAGCGAGATTTAACAGCGAGAGCTTCTCCGGACCATCCCAGAATGCATTGTTGCAACGTGTCCTTCTTCGCGGCAGGTGACGTCATTCGCAAAGAAAAATAAGTGGGAATATCAATAATGTGTATTTTTTGTTTTCAAAACTTTTTCGTGCCATTGTGGGCATTTTTTTCACCCACTTTTTTGAAGACCTGATTCCACCGGCAACGCCGTGCGCATACTGCTAGTAAATAATAAAAAAGAATGAGGGAAAAAAAAATGTTTGATATGGACGAGTTTTCTGTTTTGTTTACTTACATTAAAAACCTTGACTTTATTTGCAAGGCTTTTCGACTTCCGCTTTGAAGATTCCATTGACTTTGGCATTACATCGGAATTACATAGTCACCGCATTTTAATGTAAATAAACAAAACAGAAAACTCGTCCATAAAGTTGATTTTTAAATTTCTTGTCGCAAAAGGCATGTCAAGAGAAATGCCCTTTCGAAACAATGTAATAAATTATGGGTTTATTTGTTTTGAAGCCATACAAAGGGCACTGGGATGATATTAAAATTTGGAACCTTGGTCAGATGACAAGAATAACACTCAAAACAGCAACACTTTCTCGAACACAGCTAGGAGGTTTGAATCCCACTGAAAGGACGTTGGTGGTCAGGTCTCGGTCGGAGGGTTTCAGGTTCACAGGGATGAGATTGGCAAAAAAGCAAAAAGACTGAAATCATACGCGAGCAAAACATTTGTAACATAATTTATACGCGAAAGATGTTTTAAGAAGTAAAACATCAGAACACGCAATATGATGAAAATATTACACTATAATAATTAATAACTTAATTATTTATAATTCAGTATGTATAAATAAGAAAAAGATATTAAATTATTATTAAATCATTCACATTAAATTTGACAAACAAGTTTAACACATCATCAGGGGCATCAGATAATACAAAATTAGACAATCAAACATATTTACCACCTGTACATCAATGAGATGCAACATTCATCCAACAGAAGTCTGAGAAGAATTATATTTAATAGCCCTTTGATAAAAGTTAGCTCAAAAAATAAATAAAAATTAGGACAAATAATTTCTTTTTCTTCATGCAATTGTGTAAAGTGTATTAGCTCTTTATAAATTATAATAATGTATCATATACTGATTTCTGTTTTATTTCTTTTATTTTTACAAATTTTTGCAAAAGTAACAGCACAATGATTTTGCACCTTATAAAGCAAGAGGGGTCGAGATATTGTACAGTAACAATGACAGATTCATTTAGCATTATTGCTATTTGAAACATTTCCTTAATTGTTAAAGAAGTGGTTTTCTTCCGTTTTTTTGATTGTGTGGCTTTTGTTGGTAACAGATCTCCATTAACACGCTTCACCCCTTGTTTTGGAGGCATCCTATCTTTGACAGATTTTTCTTCAATAAAGGATGTGTTTGCATCCTCTGCAAGTTTATTTTCAATAGAGTCTAAAGTTTTTGCACAGTCTTCATTAGTATCTCTCCGTTTAATTACTGGCATAGTTGTCGGGACTACACTATCTCTAGAATGCCTAGGTAAATCACGTTTTATGTTTTTATATATGTCTTATTCTCTGCTTTTTTGTTGCATTTGCACACAGCTTTTTAGCTGCCTCTTTTGACAGGAGTTTCTTTTTTTATGTAGTTTATTTATTTGTTTTTGTTCCATTTTTTTTATTTCTTCATCTTGGTACGCCCTACAAGATGACCTTAAGTTTCCAACTAATTTTTTTTCAACATGTTCATGCAATTTTTTTTTTTGCAAAATATGCCACAGAGGTTTTGTTTTCTGCAAAAAGGTGGTATTTAATACTTTGAATGGCACTAAATGTTGGAATGTTCATCCTTGTAGAGCTTGCCGATATAATGTTGATTCGTCAGTAGAAGATGAATCAGCTAGTTTCCTAGCCGGTGGAGTTAAGCCCAACGGTCGAACAAATTTTCCCAGAATTTTCTTTCGAAAACGGAAGGTTTCTTTTTCTTTGTGTGAATCGAACTTTCGGAAGAAAAGTAATTTTGGGGAGAAAAAAAAAATGAACGGAACTTGATGCATAAAAGAACAAAAAAGGGAATTTCTTCAAAAAATAATAAACAAAAAAAAAAAAAAAAGGAAATTCGGAAAAGCGGAAGATCTCATCCCTGCTCAAGATCCACCATCGAAGAACCCCCCGTGTATGTGGACCAGATGCATGTTAGATCCATCAGGTCCAAACCCACTGGTGTGGCACAGAAATTTGGAGAGGGGTTGCTGGCTCAGGTGTCATCCACATCATCTCAAAATTATGAGGTTTGTTCCAAAATAGCCCTCGTGTTGCTGCAAAGTGGGACGCCAATATAACTGAACTAAAACTTTAACCTCACTGATGGATTCAACATCCACCAGGTTCACATATACCAGGGGTTCCCAACCTGTGGTACGTATACCTCTGGAAGTATGCAGGGGACCAGATAGGGGTACATGAAAGTGATCTTGATAATGGCAGAAAACAAAAAGCATAAGAATATTCTAGAATTTCACTTTTCCAAGTTCATATGAAAAATGAAAGTGAAAATTGTACGGGCCCGAAAGCCTATTCATGAAATAAGAAAAGGGAAGAACTAAATTAGGATCTAATAATTGAGTCATTGTTAGGTCTCATCATAAGTTAATGTGAAATTATTTCAATTCTGTTTTCATTTATTTTGACGTTTAACTAATGCTATTTTAAAAAAATGGAAAAAATGCAAAGGCAAAAATCAATCCTATAAGTTTTATTAAGTTCATCAGTCTTTGACTCTTAAGCTAATCTAAGGTATTGGCATTATTAATAAAAACTTTTTTGTGCTAAGGAGTGGTTGAGAGGGGATTTAATAGAAAGGGATACTCAAAAATAAAAAGATTTAACTAAGGGGCACGCTAATGTAAAAAGGTTGGGAACTGCCAACATATACAATTGGTATTTGATTGAAACAGGATTCAAATCCACAACTCTACCATTAGGGATAAATAAACAATAGGAATTGCCTTCATTCGAGTTTTTTTTTAAAAATTAGAATATGAAATATTCTTTAGTTACATAAGGCAAACTTTTAAAATTAAATCTCAATAAGCAGTTATTATTCAGGCACAGATTCTGCGAATTAAACAAATACATTAGCTTCCTAAAGAGTAACACTTTACAAAACTGTCTGTATCTCAAATACACAGTTTCAACTGTTCTAATAAATACACTCAAACTTTATGAAAAAAATATATATATTAATTTAGCCAGATTAAGACAATTTCTTCTGTGTAGTTCAAATGCCTCATTTCACTTCAATCGGCAAGTGCAGCCCTCCCACAAAGAATGTTTATTTCTCAAAACTTACTGCTTAGTAAGTATTTAAAGCAAAGAAAAGAAATTTCAACAATGAATTACTGCAGAAACTGCCAATGAAACAAATTTGCTACCAAGCTTAATTTTACCTTTAGCGCTCTGTTGGCACTGCTAAGGGGACATTGAATCGCATGCATTCTTTACCCTCAAAACACATACGATACAATTTTTTATTTAAACAATCTAGATAGGATTTTACTGAGATTTTTACTACTTGTTTTGGTTGCTAATCAAAATAATTGTGTAGTCTTTTAAGGAATTTAATATGCAGCACAAAGTACAATATGCTTCTACTTAGTTTTTGGAGGGCAAAGGGTAAATACCCTCTAGTATGTGAAAATGATAGTAGAATCTATCTGGCAACATATATAAAGATGATACTCACTCATCTTGTCACTTGAATGCAATTCACCTTTTATTGTTTAATGAGATACAGTGAATTAATTGACCATTATTAATTTCAAAGATGATAACCAAAACATATTTCAATGCTACGAAAAGTAAATACTGGAAATTGTTACTCCAAATGTCCTAGAGAACAAACAAAGATTTCAGTTTTCCTCTATTTGAGTGCAAATGAGATGAAATATCAAAATAGCATAATTTCTAAAGTTTCGAAAATAACTTAGATTACTAAAATCTTAAAGAAAAAAATGTATGAGGCGATTTCAAGACAAAAGAATGCTTAGGTGCTTTTGGAAACGCTGAAAAACTGACAGTGGTGATGAGTGTGTTTAATCTTATTACACCAATATCAAAAAAATTCATTTTACGAGGTGAAAATACAAAAATACCATATTTTTCATGAAATTGTCAACATTTCATTGGAATTCATATATATTAGTAATTTGTACAAGATTTTCTCCCAAAATTAAAATTACTATTGAAAGTACAGCTATTTCCCGACAAAGAAAAAAAAATGTGTTCATCTTTAATGTTTAATATCAGATATAATTTATAATGTTTAGAATCATGCTAAAAATTAGAAACATTTGCATCACTTTAAATTTAAATACTGTCTGTATTATATCAGAGACTATACCATCCATTTTTAGAGATTTTAATTTCAGAATGATAAGCAGTTATAAAAACACTGAGTAGCTGATTTTCAGTCAACACAATCAATAAAATATTTTCAAATCAGCGTGAAAAATATAGTTATTTAAATTACACATGTAAAGTGATCTTTTAAAAAAGTAAACTCAAGTCAAAATTCTTCAAATAAATTTATTCAAATTCTAGAATAAGCAATAATGTGCATAGGAGATTCTATGTAATAAAATAAAGCTGCATAAAATCAACATGAGGAAAAAAAAATACTTTAACACAATCAAAATCATTCAAAATAAAATACTTCAGATCATCAAATATAGTAGACAATACCTAAGATGAATCAAAATAATTTAAAATAAAATACTTCAGATCATCAATATAGTAGACAATACCTAAAATGAATCAAAGTCATTTAAAATCAAAAACTTCAGATCATTGGGTTGAAAATGTCATGCTTAAGTAAAATCAATTAAATGTAAAGCTGCTTTGCTGAAAGACTGACATCTCAATCAAGTGTCATCCCAACAGATAAAACATCTAGTTCCTTCCTGGATTACCCTTACAGAAGATACTGTCAAACACATCTGTGATGGATCCACTATGAATGGGATGGCAATTTTCAGCAAACAACTTCACCTGATTGCCATGGCAACTGCTTTCATCAGAGCTGTTTCACTCCCTCACCATCTTGGGCAGAGGCAACTACTTCCACAATCTAAAAAGAAAAGTGACTGAGTTTTAAAAACAGTACTATATAGTGGCGAATCGAAAACTCGGGTCCAGGGGGGCTGAGGTCATAAAAATTTTCTATTGTCGTGATGAATGTCAAACCTCATGCTTATGTAAACCAAAACACTTTAACTTTACTCACCTGACAATAAGAATCAAAGATTAGTACAATACTTTCGATAATTTAATAAAAAATACAACGAAATAACTAACCAAAAAAGCTTTTGACTGCATCAACATTACAAGTACAAGTAGAATGACTAGAAAAGTAGGAAAATTTTCGAGCCAGAAAGCAATGTTTTCTCGTTTTTATTATTTTTTAAAAGGGAAATTAAAAACAAACAGTTGCAGTGATTTTAAATAAAATCAAGAATTCTGGTTTAGCTCTAGGGGGGAGGGCTGCAGCTCGATAGCCACCCCCGGATTCGCCACTGGTACTATAAAAGATTTGTAGATGTGAAAGATTTAATCAATGAAAGAAAATATTTAATTTTGCTTTCAGGTTTACTAGTTAGAAATTTTTATCTAAAACTGCAAGGACCTCTTTTTAATTCATTAAAATGATTGTTTTAATTGATACAGATTTCAATGCAATTTTTTACTTTTATCATGTAATAACACTGTTAAAATCTTAAAATTCTTTTAAAAACTTGTCTTTTCACAACAAGCATTTACTTTTGACATACTGAGAGTTAAAAGATAAATGAAGGGGGGGGGGAGGGAAGAAAGTAATGTAAAAACAGGAAATATGCAAGATGGGCCTGCAAGGAAAATGGACACAAAAACATCAAAAATTATTTAATGTTCATTGCAAAGTGATGTTTATATCCCAGGAAATCTGCACTGATTTTTTTCTAAGATAATGAGTAGCCACGAAAAATAGTGGATCATGGAAAATTGTTTAATATTTCCTACAGAGGAGCAAAATACCATCACAAATAACTTGTCGATTTTTCTTCCCAACTGCATGGAGATTTTATTTATTACTTTTTTAGTTTTCACGATCCATATGACCAATCTTTTTATAATTTACAACAAAGTATTAAAAATTTAGAAATATAACATTCTTCGCCTAATGCAATAATATAATATCCACTGGGTTTTAATTCTTCTAAAGGTATTTGGTTAACAGCATGGCAATTTATTAAAAGCAACAATGAGGCATTTTCATAGATAAACATTTAGAAAAAAACAACAAACCAATAAATAAGTAAAGGCAGAAAAAAAAACAACCCAAGAACAAATAAAAACTAAAAGAGCATGATATCAATTAAAAAAATAATGAAAACCTTAAAAGTTAATCTGACTTTATCAGATGAAAGCTAAATTTAGAAGCTAGAGAATTAAACCAATAAAGAAACTTAAAAAAAAAAAAAAAACCCTGCAGAAAACGAGTTTATAGTTAGATTTCTTTTAGAATGCTGCATCTGTAGGTAAAATGTTTTAAAAATTTTAATTTCTTATATGCTTCTTTAGTGAGTAAACCAGAAATAAATAAAAATATTATTAAAGGAATGTATGAAAAGGAGTAAGGCAGAATTATTGTGGATATTTTATAATAAAGTGAACATCCAAGTAGATATTTAACAAATTGAAAAGGGCCTTTATTTTTGGCACCATAAAAAAATCAAGACACTCAAAAACTAAGGCTTTCTTTCTTTTGAATTAAAGAGTTTGAAGCAACAAATGCTGTTATCCCCTAATTCCAAGTTAGACACATTATAGTTCGTTCCAAAAAGACGATTCCATAATAATGATTAGATCATTCCATAAAGAGTAATGTATCAATCTTTCCACATGCAGAAAAAATGGTATAATATAATGTACACAAAGATGTATTATATAATACTTAATCCAACAAGAATATTTCTATTATCAGTTCTGATGAACTGATAATAGGAATATTCTTGTTAGTTCTGATGAACTGATAATAGAAATATTCTTGTTAGATTAAGTATTATGTAATACATCTTTGTATCATTCTGTATATGGAAGTGTTTGGGGAGAAACAAAACAAATAAGCTTTGAAAGTTATTAGCTTACTAAAGTTAAAGTAGAAAATTCTTTACAAATAATGAATTTTTAAAAAGCATTAAAGACTTTTCATATGAAAGGTTTGAAAGAACACATAAGAAATGGACATGTAATTTTGCCAATACTTTGTCACGAAATAAGTAAATAAAAGTACTCTTAAGAATTCATGATTTTTAATCCATTTTGTATATAAATTGGTTGAATACACTGGATTCATCCAAACCATGTTTCCAGTTTAAAACTGATCATGGAATATTACTGGGCCATTGTATTTTCTATGATATGCTTTTTTGTTCATATAATATGGACTGATACATTAATAATACCAATACATTTCTTTAAATTGTTAAGGTTCATAGATAGTTTTATTATTTTGGTAGACAAGTTGTATATTTCAGCAGAAGTGCTAAATACATGGCTGAAATCCTGAGGCTTTATTGTTTAAAAAAATTAAAGTTTATCTTACATAAATGAAAGAATGTTTTTATAAAAATATAGCACATAATGAAATATAATAGTAAATAATTATATAAATAAAATAGTATTTCTTATATTTTAAATAGGGTTTAGCTCATTGAATACAAAAAGAAATAAAATAAATATTTAATATTTTTAACTTTTTATTTTAATAAAAATTTATCAGCATTTAATAACTTGATTAAACTTAATTAAAAAATACATTTTCATTTTTTAAAAAAAATATACTTACTTCATTGAAATCGGGAAATTTGCCTTTTTGTAGTTTGGAGAAGACTAGAACACCATCGATAACTACTTCAAATGATGCTGTAGGAATAAGTATTATGCATTAGGAATATATCGTATCATCTATGATACTTGTACTATAATTTTAGAACAGATGCTAATGTCTAAGTTTGGAGTAAAAACTGTATGTAGAAAAGCTTAAATAATTATGTTTAAAATATTTTATACTTAAGGCACTTTAAGATTCAAGAATAGCATTTTCTGCAAGCATAAAAACACTTGGGAGATAAAAGAAATAAAATAAATATTTAATATTTTTACAAGAAGATGCACATGTTCTTTACAATTAAGAGACAAGAAGAACTAAATACTTATTAATGTCACTTAATGTATCACATATTCATGAAAATTTGCCTCTTAAACTGAAGATATTTTTAATAATATAAAAAAATATGTAATAAATATAAAAAAGTAATTGTATAAAATAATAAATATTTATCCAGTTTCTTATTTACTTTAAAAGATAAAAAAATACATATATAAAATGTATTCGTTGTTGTAGTGTTAAATAAAAAACAGGCCGAGTTATTAACTAATTTTCCTTTATTATGGGAGAGTGACGGAAAGTACGTACAGCTTGCTTTAAGTTTCAAGTCAAAAAGAGAACAGAAAATCCCTGCTTTTTCTCAGGTAGGGATTTAACAGATAGACATGTGATCAAAGTGAAGGAAATAATAGCTATTTTTAGTATATTACGTAAGTGTTTTACGGAAAATGCATGGCGGCAATAAGTTGGTGTGCGCATGGAAACGATTAAAATATTCTTTTAGTAATAAACATGCCAAAACGAGAGATTTAATATACCTCCAGCGCGGGAATAGAACGAAACTGGAATTTTAGAAAAGTGATTTTGGAATACATTAAGATTTTAAAATATATAATGTTAGAATTTGAAATAAAATTAAGTGAGATTATTACATATATATATTTTTCTTCACAAAAGTCTATATTTTAATTAAAGAATTTATCAGTAATTTAAAATGTCAGTAAAAAGATATTTAAAAATAAAACAGTATTTGATACACTGGGTTTTGTTTGGTTAAATCTGAGCAATATAGGACTAGACAGGTTTTCTTTCTTAGATTTGTTATTTAATAATGAATTATTGATGAATATTTAAATTATTACTGAAATCTCACATTTTTTCTTTTTTCACTAATGAGATTTTTTATGGTTTTCTGAGTCCCTTGGGTAACAATTTATGAATTACTTATTGTGGCACTTAACTTTTGTTGCAATATTCACCTCTTCTAACATGAAAAACAGAGCAATTTTTACAATATTATGCATTTTATTTCAAAAAACCTTTCGTATAAAAGATATCAAACTGAATGGAGGCAACTTTTCTTAAGAAAACAATTTTGCAAGTCACTTTGTTAAACAAAGAGTATATAATGAACAAATCAAGAAGCATAGATAATATAATTTTATAAATAGTATAAAAAAATGCAAAAAACCAGGAACTCGGACATTAAAAAAAATGAAACCAGAAATAAAAAACTATTTGTTTTTAGATTAGATATGTACTGCTTTCAAATAATTATCTAAAAGCAATTTATATAATAGAAATTGATGAAAATAATTATGTGCACTCTTTAATACTTGGCATCATATAAAAAAACCCTGACAGAATAGAAAACCATGTTACATTCTACACATTTCTAGATATCAAGTAGTTTCAAAATAGCCAAACATTACTATAATACAAGTCGGTTAACTTTCAGTCTACAGTGCCCACTTACTTCGTTCCTCTTAGATCGCCAACTCTCTGTTGCCAAGAATGGAAAGGAGAGGATATTTGTTTTGGTTGCGCAATGATGATTTTAACGAGTGAGATGTACGCATGCATGGAAATTGATCTGTTCATCGGTGTTTTGCACATGGCACAATATTACGATTCGTTTTGATTGGTTTGTTCCATTGATGTGATTGGTCAATTCAATCAAATTTGTTTTGTCGGTTTGAATTTCATCTCACTTTATCATTTCGTTATGTGCACTTCGTACAGATGTTGTTGATTATGGCGTTGGTTCCCTTTCGAAGTGTGCGGATCAGGGATTGATAGCAAGCGAATACCAGTGTCCTAAGTCAGCAATTGGGAAATTAAAATAGGTATGTGAAGTTTTAACTACACTTTTCTCATTTTTGAACATTTTCAGTCAGTTTTAGGTTCAGAATTGTGTATGTTATTCTGTGTTTCCGCTTCTCAATGAATAAGCAAAGCTACTAGTGTCCCGCTTTGCAGAAAGCGAAGCCGCTGATGTTTTTTTAAGTTAAAAAAAATTGCCCGGTACGTGTTTGAAATGCCGAAGGCACTGCGTGCTCAATTGCTCCTTTTCAAATGAAGCATGCGCAGTACAGCAATGAAAAGCGCACTGCACATCCCAAACTGTGTTTGGCGCCAGCAAATGAAATTGCACCAAGAAAAATTGGCGAGAAGCAAGTGGGCACAGTAGACTGAAAGTTTACCTACAAGTCAATTCTTTTCACAAAGCAATAAAATATGAACACAAAAACAAGTAATAGACTTACAACTTCTTCCAACTCTGCCCTTAACCTCAGCTTCAGGAACTGCAGCTAGAATTTTCTTCTGCAGCTCCTTAAAGCGAGGGGCGTATCCTCATTTGCCACTAAAATATTAAAAAGAAATTAATTGTGATAATACACAAGGAAATATTAAAATAAACAAAAAGAAAAAAATGGATATACGGAACAGAAGCCAAATTCAGACAATCATAATTTCAATTCTATTAAATATTTGGGTCGTAAAATAAGCAAATCATGTTGCAACGATGTCTAAATGGGGTGCAGGAAATCAATTTTAAGAGAAAGCGCTATGAGGATACGGTTAGAGAACATCTGTTTAGATTTAGGCATTGGGAATCAATTATTTTTAAAAAAAAGACAGAAAGCTCTTGCACTGTTCTAAATTAAGCAGGAAAATATATTATTATATCATCTGACAGGAAATTTCTTTAGCTACAATCATTTTATGAAAATATCAAATTAAGGTTGGGGAATTTTTTTTTTTTTTTTTTGTTATCCAAAGGTTGCCTAGCCAAAACTACATTTAAATTCATGGGGTTATTATCATAAACTGCTAGTAGTCTTCATAAATTGGAACAAGTGAAAACAAAAAAACAATAAAAGGACCCTAAAGCCATCAAATCTTTGATCAATAAGTATAAAAACTTAGAATAAGAGTCATTTATATCATATGCGAAAAAAGGGGGGGAGGGGGAGAAAAGTAATTCAGAGCATAAAATGTCATACTTGGGTTCAAGCATTGTGTGCTGATGTGAATTTGAGAATCAAAAAATAATTTTGCTTCGATTGTGCTAGAAATTGGCGATCCAATCTAGGCAACCAGTTTCCTTGATTGGACAGACGATGCATTTTTTTAAAGCAACTTTTTTCCTAATTTAAAGTGTATTTCATAAAATGTTAATTGCACTGCTCTGAATATAAATAAAATACAAAAAAAATCTGCTACTTTTTTTCATTAAAATTCCTTCTCCGTTATTGTACATTAAAAAAAGTCTTAAGAGATCCAAATTTGGCAACTCTCGTCATCAACATTTAACAGTAAAAAGCCAATATGCATGCATGGCTGCTTTTAACAGTCAAATTATTATTAGATATTTAAAATTGCATATTGAAATTAACCATATATTTATATTTAAAGATGCATGACTAATTTTCTAGATATTAACTAGTTCTGTTTTAAGATTTAACATAAAAAAATGTGCAAATTATATTTCATCTAAAGAACTCTCAAAATAAGAAAATACAAAATGTAGTGAAACAAAAAATCTGAGTGCATTATATTTTTTCTTAGTAATTACTTGCATTTAATATCTATCTTATATACTTACAAACATTATTAACTAGGAGAAATTTTCCAAAAAGACAGTTATTAATTTTGAAACTAAGAATTTATAAAAATACTGATACTGAACAATATTGAGGTGTCAAGTGACTTCTTTTGAAAAAAAAATTCTAAACAACTCCTGTTTCTATATAATATCAGGATCATTTAAATGAAATATTTTACATAAAATTAAATCTAATACAGAGGCAAGAATAATTAATCTAACTCGACTTTTCACCTTTGTTCAGATTTTCATACATAATGTGAATCCAACCTAGTGCAACTTAAAAAGAATATTTGAATCAATGAAAACTGAAACTTTTAAAGATCGTTCAAATCCGATTACTTTAAATAATTTTAAAAAATTCATATTAAAGCTTAAAAGCAAACTTCAGGAACTTTAAAACTAAACCTGTGTGCGTTTGAACATTCAATGAAAAAAAATTATTTAAGTACAAATGAAAATTATCTAAATCATTGCAATTAGCTGCAGCAAAATTAAAAATAAGAAATAAAATTTACCAGTATTCAATGACAACTTTAACAGACATTATGTCTAATCTTATAACTAGCAGCCTCAGCAAGCTGTAAGATAAATTTCTCTGATGCAGTAAGTCAAACTTTGTGACAATTCTGGAAATTAATTTTTTTTCTTCTGTGAAAAAGTTGGATAGGCGATACGAAAATAGCAGAAATTTTGTTTTGTTTTCAATGTAACCCTACAGAGCTATTGCCAGATAAATTGGTTAGATTTGCTTATAATTTTCTTTTAATTTATTTTTTATTTATGGAGTATCACACAGCATATCTATAATAGAAGCGATTTTGAAACAATTTCATAGGATAAATAATAATCTTGACATTACAATTCAATTTAACGAGAGTAAATTAGTAAAGACTGTTTCGTTTACTTTGTGTATATTTCCTTGTTGCCTTTTTCGACTTCTGGTGTCGCTTGAGATTTATGAGAAAGGCTTAAAAATTAACGAAAAGGAAGAAACAACTGAATTTTTTCGCATCCAATAACTAATATTTTAAAAAATTTTAAGATCTGCTTGCAACTTGAAATCTCATGTTCCTATTAGATGCTAAAAATAAATTCAAAAATATTCATTAGTTGCGAAAAATTCAGTTGTTTCTTCCTCCTTAAAGTTTAAAAAATTTGAGATAGGTGGTGTTGCTTATTAAGTGACGATTTGTTGAAGACACCAACGGGTCTATTCTGGTACCCCCGGTTGGGTTGGGAGACGTCACTTTTTCTGCACGTTAACAACGGGAAAAGTGACGTCTCTGAAATGAAATAAAACAATCTGGGATTTTTATTTCTGAAGCTTTGGATGCTTACCCAAATAGCAATTTTAGTTTGCGGCAAAGTTTTAGCGATCTTGCTCCGCAAATCTTCAAGCTTGCAACAAGTTTGGCACGGCAAGAGTGCAAACTTGAAACAAGTTAAGGCAAACGAGTTAGTCACGACACGTCAAACTTTTCACAAGCTTGCCGAGTCAAACTCATTGCAAACTTGCAGCAAAAACAGAGTGCGAAGATAACATCGGATTCGAACCCCCGACGCCGTTTTCTAAACTTGCCGTCTTAACCGCTCGGCCACATAGACTCTGAGAGGAGACGAGAGATTGTGCATCAGCGATTTATTTTAAACTCTTTTCTTGATTCCATTAATTTTTTAAATTTTGAGTTGAGAATATATTCTCAACTCAAAATTTAAAAGAGGTAAAAAAGAGAGCGATTTTCGCTAAAAACTACGTTTTGCTAGTAGAATAAATTAGGAAATTAGGGTTCAAAAGTAATTACTTTTAAAATGGGACAAAATGTAAGTTATTATTTTTCAGCAAACATTGACTCTTTTTAGGTTTAATTTTGTTTATGAGCGTTAAAATTTCAACATTAAGAAAAAGGCGATATATAGTTTCCTTTAACCCTTTATGTCCCAAATTAATTTACCAGCGAATTTGCAATTTTATCTTTGAACTATTAGATAAGTTATCAGGCAGAATAACCCCAGGAAAGAGAAAGAAAACTTTTTTAATTAATTAAAATAACTTAATTAATTAACTTAACAATTTTTTTTAAATTCCTGCCTTCAACTGCTATCTACTGCTTGCTGTTGGAACTAGCGTATTTCAGCGTATTTTTGCGAATTCCGCCAAGGAAAAAGGTCATAATACAAAGATATAAGCGTGATAAAAGTGGGACTTTAATGTCCCGTCAGGACATAAAGGGTTAAAGTGCGAGTTCTATGTTAGTAAAAAGATGGAAAATGTTTCAAATTTTTTTTTTTTATAAAAAAGTTAGTTTTTTCACAAATTATCATTGATTTATTGAATTAATGAAAAGAAGGACGGTCTAGGAGATGCTATTAAAAATCGGATGTTTGTTTAAAAACAGAGACAAAGATTATCTTTAAGTGTGCTATCATCTTTGCAGCAAACTTGTTTTGAAATCGTGGTGTGAAGTTTGTCATGACATCTTCACAGCAAACTTGCTTTGCAAGTGGGTTGGAAAAGTGCAGGAAGTTCGTTTCAAAGTTGACACATCAAGTTTGTCACGACAAGCTAATATCAAGAAAAAAAATCAAACTTGCTGCAAGTGTGCATGCTATCTGGGCTATCGCTCTTTTCAGTGATATGAAAACTGTGTGTACACCAAACTTAATGTACACCAAAACGGAATACTAATGTTTTTAACTAAGAAAAGTTCCATTTCCTTTCTAAGAAAAGTAAGAAAAAATAGTTTTAAAGAAACTAACAGACTAAAAGAACTGTCAGTTGAAAGAATACAGAATTGGTATTCTTGATATAAAATTTGAAAATTCAAAATATCTTGAATTAATGGGTTGTGTAACGAAATGAAGTTAAGAAGATGCAGTTATGCAATTCGTGTGTAATTATTAGCAATGAATCACTGTTGTAACTAAACTCGGTATCATTTTATCTACTCACGAATGGGCGAGTTTTCTGTTTTATTTTGAACTAGCCGCCTTCGGCGACCAGCTTGTTCGCCTGGAATATAATTTAAATTGAATCTTGCATCATTTTATATTTATAGTTCCCTAAACAACGTAAGCAGATCGTAGTAGATATTTAACCGACGTTCTTTTAGTAGTCTTGCATCTGTTTTGTTCATTGTCTACATAAATGTCCCTAATGGAGTTAAATAACTGACCATGTCATGCAACATATAATTGCAAGTTGTCAGCGCCATGTTCACTTTCTTAATTTTCTTGCAAAATACTCATTTGATTTCAACATTAATTATGGCCTGCGGCATGCTTGCTGAATTAAAACATGCTGGAAAAAGCAGCCATAATTTTTCATTCAGCTTACTGAATATATTTCTTCATATATCTAATATCTCGATGAGCTTGGTTTGCAGATTCCGCAAAAGATTTGATGAAATTAAATAGGAATGCAAAATGTATTAGGATACGAACTCAGCTTTTAACAATGAAAGAGAAATACGCAATTAAATATTTGTTTAAATAATGAAAATGGTTTGAATTGCGTTGCAACATTGAAAAGTATTGTTGTAAATTATGCCAATTTTTTTGAAAAAATTATTAAAATTAGAGAAATAAATCTTACGACAACTTAACTGATATCCCAATCAAACGATAATTTTTTAAATTTTTATATTGTGTACAAATAATTTTTATGCTCTAATATTTTAGGAAGTTATTCAGGAAAAACGCCAAAATTTTCCTTAATTTTTAATTAATTAAAATTTCATAAAAAGGGCTCCGAGGTGCACATTCCCACTCTTCAAAGTATATTTATTCCAAATCTCGTAGATCTAGATCCAGCGGTCTGCCAGCGGTAGAGGACCAGCACACGGACAGACACACATTTTCCTTTATTATTACATGTATTTTAGTAAACATAGAACAAATATTCTGGAAGATTTCAAGGCTTCTTAAAAAAAATCTCAGATTTTTCGCATGTTTTTTGTTTATAACTTACAGAGTTTTAAACCAAATTGTATGATACTTTCAGAATAAGTGACAATTTGTTAGAGAAACATTGTGTTAAAATTTGAAATAAATACTTTGAATATTAAAGGAAATATCAGAATTTTTAGTAAACGATTTTTACTGCGCACATGCGAAATGTAGCGTAATTTACTTTCATGACTTAAGAGCCAGATATATAGGGCAACTTATATAAAAAATTCCAATTCTATACCATTAGTATTCAGAAAGATATCGGCATTGCAACTTTACGAATTTCGGTACATTCAAAGAGACGATATTTTTTAAACTTGAATCTTCCAACAGTAATCGCCGGACTGCAATTTAAATTGTGCATTTAACTTATAAGTAAGCCCGATTATTCAGGATATTAAATTTTCATAAAATTCAATATTACTGTTCGAATATTCGAGTTTAAAAAATATCAGTTTGTGCAAGAACCCTCATCATTTAGCTTCTCTTAGAGTGTACCTAAATTCACCACATTGCAATGCCGATATCTGTCTGAATGGCGTTGAACTGGAATATTTTTTTTATATAAGTTACCCTATATATCTGGCTCTGAAGTCATGAAAGAAAAATTACGCTACATTTCGCACGCGAGGAGTAAAAAATCATTTACTAAAAACATTCATATTTCCTTTAATATTCAAAGTATTTGCTTCTCTAGCCTATTGTTGCGTATACTTTCATACAATTTGGTTTATAACTCTGCAAGTTATAAACAGTAAACATATCGAAAAATTTGGGAATTTTTAAGAAAGCCTTTATATCTTCCCGAATATTTGTGCTGTGTTTATGAAAATGCCTGTAAATATTATGCACATCAAGCATAGCTATTGATGAAAGTTTCATCGTGTCATCAGCTTTCTTTGAAACTGGACGAGTGGAATTTTTTTTGGTCGGTCCCCTAAATACTCTCGTGATCGAATCTTCACTGTAAAATGAGAGTTAAAGCTTAATCTTTAGAATTTCGAAATTCTAAGAAAATCCATGCAGATTTTCGGGAGATATTCGAAAAATATGGAAATTTTAAAGTGTCCGCATTATATTGGCAACCCACTGTAATATGCACGACATGATTATTTTGTCGATAGAAAAATAATGCCCAACAACTGAAAGAGCTAAAACGCAGCAATTAGATGGATTTTTATAATTTTCCATTTATGTGCACTATTTGATCTCGGCTGGATCCCTAACCTTTGCGAAAATCAAAAAACATTCGTGATGTTCTTTTATAATATTTTATTCTCTTTATATCATTTATATTACACATTTTATTACATCATTATATTACAGTCAATTATTTTGAGAGAATCTATAAGCATGGCAAATCTAACGGTGATAATTGCATGTTTCATTCAGCTGTGGTTTCTATGCTATCGTATGAAAGAAATGAAAACTCTTTCCGCGAGAATATTCAATTTATCTATGAATTGCAATGCTTGTGAAACACCTAGAAATTCGTGGATAGATTTGGGAATAGCACTCAAAATCGTGATCGATATTATTTTTGGTGCGATTTCCATTTATATGTCACAAGGTATCATATACTTTCACATACTATCTTATGCTCTTTCATGGTAATATCGGGTTCAAGCTTATTCTCCAGATTGAATACGATTGTTCTCGTTTTTACCACGCATATACTTGTATTTTTAATGCAACCATTCATTGTCTTTGCTGTATACTACGATTATGTGTAATCGTATGTATCGAATATTACTAAAATTGGAAAATTCTTTGAATCCAAATTTTTTATTGATTATACCTCTTACTTAGAAATCTAGTTTCGAGAGTTGACGACTTGCTGTTCTTTTTAATGCTGAATTTGTCTTTTCAATGGAAGCGTAATATATAATACGCTTAAATACTTTTTTATTATAATTTTTATAATACACGGGTATTACAGCGTAATCAGTTTGAATAATCTTGAATTCTATGGAAGTTCTATTAATATTCGTAGTATTTGGATTCCTTTGGCTCGTAATTTTGAACCGCGGTCGGATGACAAGTGCGACACCTGAAGTGGCACCCCTCTCTCTAAACCTCCCCACAATACCAGCGGGAGGATGTTTGATCCACTTACGTATGATTTAACGTAGAACAGGCCCACATACGCTGCGGATCTTCAGTGGAATCGGGTTTCGAACCTGGAACCCTCTGGCCCCTAAGCCGAGACCTTACCACTAGGCCACTGTGGCCAGGGCGTTGTGCGAGGATGGTGTAGGAAAATTTAAGATGGACGCAAACTGTCACTTCTTAAGACCTTGTTCAAGGAGTTAACGAGTTCGAGAGGGACGAAGGTTTACCATTAGCGAATTGTTTGTGGATTTTCCAGACATTTCAGGTCCGTGAGGACAGCGCATCTACACCAACGAAGACCTTCAAGACGCCATGGAGACCCATCTTAACACATTGGCGGCAGTCTTCTATGGAGAGGGTATTGGAACACTCTTTCACCGGTATGACAAATGTCTCAATCTTCACGGCGACTATGTCGAAGAGTAACTTTGATTGTACTCGACTCCTGGTAATAAAACCATTTTATTAGTCTGACTGGTCTTTATTTTATGTCCTATCGGAATTTCAAAAAAATGCCCCTCGTATCTTAATCATGATATACATTGAAGAATCCTCTTTATGTCACCAGTGTCCAAAAATTACGGAAGAAAATACCATCTTGTAGATCAGAATTACTTTTCGTCGAAGTAAAATTTAGCCATATAACTCGTATTTTTAAAAATTTACTGGATTAAAATAACAGAAAATTTCAGCGCGTTTGATATTTAATTTCGTATTCATTTGATTGTTTGTTGAGAAGATTGTCTCTAAAAACAACTAAATATTTCTCAATTAATATTGTGTTTTTATTTTAATTAGAGTTGCATAGATTATTTCATTCACAGAAATATTTGTCATCTCGACTAATATTGATTTCCTTCCGAGAAGTCTCAAATTCAGTAATGCTGAAAAATCTTAAGGATATTACTCATGTTTGTATAATAACTGAAGCTTTAAAATGAGCAGTGCAAAATGGATCCACAGTAGAAAACCTACGATATACTACAAGTAGTTAATAGCAAGCAAGAATAATAGTTGAAATCAAATTTTGTTTTACAACTTAAACATTCGAATGAAAATAAGCTTTCGTTGAAATCTTTTCACGGAAAATTCGAAAACAAAGAATGAATGTATTTTCTCTTAATGAAATGTTTTGAAAACAGGTTCAGTTAAACTTTTATATTTCACAGAATTATAGTTTCTTCCTAATAAAAATAATGAAATCAAAATAATTTCTTCCAGAGTATTCCAAAGTTATCACACTCACAATGACTCAATGGTAGTAAGTAGATTTGAGTTAGTAGTTTAAAAATCAATGATGTGGTGAACCGTAAGTGTATTTCATTTTCAATTTTTATTTCGATTCCCGAAAATGTATAATATTTTAAAACCAAATTCTTTCAAAATAAAAGAATTCTTTTGAAATAAAATCCATACGAAGTAGTGCATATTTAATGTCAAATGTTTGCACGCAATACGATAACTAAAATTAAATTGATAGTATCGAGTTGAAAGTAAAATCAATTTTCGTCAAATTCAACAATGGGATGAATAAGTAGCTAATAGTATTATTTAAAATCATCCTTTGTAATACAGTTAAAGTAATCCATCATGCAATTGTATTATATTGAATGTCACTGGTTGAAGGTTATGTCCAGAACGCCGACTACGAGTTATCTCGTGCATATATAATTGGAGAAAATGAAATTGGCTTCTAGAACCAGAAATCTGCGATTTGCCTTGGCAGCGAACATGTAAAACAACCCCTGTGTGTTTTCTGCCTAAATGGAGAATTCGATCTCTGCTCTTAATTGTTAAAAATGTTTGTAGAATAAGACCATACTTTATTGAAAATTTGCTAAAATATTTATTTTGATATCATAATCAAACTGATAAAACAGTTTAAAAACACTTATTTACATCTAATAAAAATATATATACTTTACATAAAAAACCCCCATTTGTGAAAGATCAGACAATCCAGGTTCCCTTTTATTGTTTGGAATGCGTCTTGCTATCTAGACACTGTAAAGAAATAAAAATGCAAGTTAGTTTCTAATAAAGCATTACCATCTGTCAATTGAAGGCACAGTTTTCAATAAATAAAAAGAATTCTGCAAATAAAAATGTTTTGTCAATTTTTAAGTTTAGCAATTTGGTATCACGCTTTCGCTCGTTTTGAAGGTTTGGAAACAGTTACATTAAAAATATTTAGGAAATATATGACCAGTGGTGGCTCGTCCATTAGGGCTGCAGAGCTGCAGCACCCTTGAAATTATTTTTTAAACTTGTATTTTTCGTTTTTATTTTTATTTGCTTACTTTTCCACTCTCAGAGTTCAATGACTTACGAAAATGCAAAAAAGGTAATACAAATTGAAAAAAAGGCATAAAATGAGTCCAAACGAAGAGAGATGCCGGTCTGAGCTGCAAAATAATCTGCCCCCTCTACGACACCCGTTCACTGAGCAGGAAATTTGGAGTGAAAAAGCAACTCTTTCTTCCTTTAACTTAAACGGGCTATGGGCTGAAAGTCAACACAGCTCTGGCTGGCACGGAGCCAACTGAACGAAAAAAAATGCTCTTTTTAATACATTTTTCTTTTTCCTCACTCTCACACATGTTACAATCTCATTGGCTGTTTATGAGTTTCGCTTTCGGTTCGTGTTGCGACGACAGATGCAAGCAAATAATAGTCTTCTAAAACTTTCAAATTTTTAGAGTATTTCAGTAACAAATGTATTTAACATGTTTCAGCTTAAAAATAAATTTTCTGTATGTGAATTATTTGATATTCATTTTTGAAAGAGTGTTATCGAGTGAACTGGGCAAGGAGGGAAGTTTATATGTGGAGCTCCGATTATCATTATTTTTTTTTTCGTCAGAGGAATCGTCACATCAACGTTCACTTTAATTTCTGTTAGTAAAACCAATAGAAAATGTCATATGATGGTTATTTACTTTGTTTGAAAAGCAGGAAACTTTACATCCGGATTTGGAATTAAAAAATTTGGTCTACTTGGAGATAAAGCAGCTTCTGAAATTGTATTCTCTTGAGAAACATTTTTTTTGCAGCCCTCCTCGTTTCTGAGCTCACGAGCCGCCACTGTATAGGACCAAAATACAAAATACATATTTAGATTAGATCAGTAAAAAACTACTCGACAATTTCTTTACAACTATTTGTGAATTTTTGAAGAGTAGTAAAATAGGAAAATAATTTCAATCGATCCGATGTTATCGTGCTGGCAGCAACTTTAAAAAATGCAAGATAGAAATATATAAAAGCATCGCTTTGTAAAAATGATAAGCAGATATAGAAAATGCTTTTTATCAAAGGTTGTTTGAGCCGATCGATTTTCCGCCGGAAGAGCCAAATTTGGCTACGCTGCACCGAACACACAGAAAGATACAATTTTAAAGATAAAAATGATAAAATAAGAAAATAAAAGGGATAACAATAAGTAAATAACGTTGAAATAAAAAAAAACAATGCTCGAACTTTTGAAATTGACTTTGATATCGCGAATAGAACGTTTGGCATATAGTTTAAAACGATAGTAAAAATATTAAAGATTTACAAATATGCGAATAATAAACAATCTGAGTGATGTTAAATAAGATTTTAAATGTACCACTAAAATATTCAAAAGATGTTTTGCAATGGAAATGTTTGTATAAAAAGAATAAGATTAAAAACTAAGATAATAGCTAAAAAACCATGGAAAAAATGAACAGCGAATTAAGGATATGTGAATTCACACTCTTTTTTGTGAAGTTTTGATGAACCTTAAATAAAACAGAGGTATTTAACAGAATAGCTTTGTTCTATATGTTAAGAACCAGCTTTGTTAATAACTTCTGAATGTTTTCGTGAATTGTGTGTAGAAGTAGATTTAGTTGAACAATAAAGTTCAAAATTCTGTTTGTCTTCACTGCTTCAGAAGAAATTATTTAAAGGCACAAATTTGACAGAACAACAACAAAAACTGGTTATATCTCGTTTTTTAATTTACCATTATGTATTTTTTTCTTGGGAGACTTGGGGGCAGCAAAAGAATTTTGAAATACTGATAGAAGACATTTTATTCTCTAGTTATTTGTTGAGAATGATTAAGTTTTTTCAATGCATGAAATTTGTTTTCAGTTAGGTTTAGTTTAGTTATATTAACGTCCTGTTTTTGAAGCAACACTAGGGCTATTTTGGGACGCATCTCATAACTTTGAACCTTGGTTTGATGATGAGGACGGCACTTCCCTCCCCAAACTTACGCACCACACCAGTGGGACGACGTTTCACCCCCTTACGTATGATTTAACATGCAACAAGCCCGCATTCGCGGCGAATCTTCAGTGGAATCCGGTTTCGAACTTAGAACCTTCCGCCCCCGAAGCCTAGCCCTTACCACCAGGCCACGGCGGTTTTCAGTTAGGTTTCGAGGAAAAAAAGCTAATGAAATTTCCGATGGTGCTAAAACTAGAGAAGACATTGACTAAGATATAGAAGCAGCGGAAAAAGATGAATCAATAACTGTGAGAATGTTGAAACGACCCTATTCTATGAAACTTGCGAGCTTATGATTTCACATTTTAACCAATGAAAAACAAATGAATATTAATTTTTCATCTATTTGAGGAAACTGTTTATATTGGGCGATGCAAATGTTATCGCGTAATATTTGTTAATAGACAAAAGGAACTCCTTTTTTCACTTCTGAAAGAATAGTTTGATAGATTTTACTGGATTTTAATACACTACATTCGGTTTCTAATGCTACATCGTGAACGATACCTCAAACTGGATTAGTGACACAGTTTTATAATCAAGACATTAAAACTTTCCATTGCATTCAGCAAACATCTGTTTAGTTTTGAAAAAGTTTGTGTCTCTCGATGGCTAGTGTTCTAATATAACTACATAATCCTCGACTTAATTGCAGTCGGACTGGATATATACAGATGGGCAGGATTTTCTAGGTATCCTTTCATTGTTCACTGGATACTTAAATTCCGAGAAGGAGGAGGACTCGTGCTATGCTGAGTTTTCGCGGTCATTACGAGACACGGTCCTGTATATTTATTGAAAGTAAGAATGTTTTAGTTTTATTTGCAAAGATTAAAAATGTTTTAGTTTTAATTGCAAGGATTCGCTGATTATTTATGAATTCCTTTCACTCGTTTTGCACTATGGGTAGATATATATTATTTATGGTAAACTAAAAAGCAAAGCCTACAGCCTTAATATCTTTGTGGATCCACCATTTTCATAAAGATGGATCTAGAGCTTTCAGAAAAGAGGCAAGTTAAAACAAAGGATCAACTCTTTCAGTACTGAAAAGCCTCCAACGTCCGTTCAGCCAAAGAGCGACGGGCGCCCAAACATCACTGCGAATTTTCCAACCTTTTTCGTTAAGTGCGATTGGTTGAATACCGGAGGCGCTTGCTTTGTTGGTCAAAGTGGCTCATCCAGGCGGGTTTAGTTTAGTTATACATTAAAGTCCCGTTTGAAATCGACAAGAGTGCTATTTTGGGACTGACCTCGTAATTTTGAACCGCAGTCAGATGACGAGGACGACACTTGAACTCAAACGACCTTCCGCACCACACCAGCGGAAGGTCGTTTGACCACTACTTATGTTTTAACGCGCGATTGGCCCCATACTCGGCGGACGTTCAATGGAATCGGGTTTCGAACCTGGAACTCTCCCTCACCCAGGTGGGTTTGGGGGATAGACCGATTTTCTTACCAGTCTCATTTCAACCCGATACATTTCCTTGTAATAAAACCTATTAACCCCGCTCGTCATATTGACGCGCATCGAATTATCGCATTTTCAGGCTTTTAAATTAAAATTTAATCATTAATTAGCTTTATAATTTGACAAAAAATACGAAGAATCCATAAGCATCTCAAGTATTCTATGCCTTCTTAGATGAAAACGACAACCCTTTCCAAAACAGGAGGGGTCATCTTATTAGATAGCAAAAAAAAAAATTCCGATCCTTAAGGGGCTAATAGCCATCAGCTAAGCAGTGTCCTCTTTTGTATATCAACCCATTAAGAATGCAAGCTGTCATTGTGAGTGTTTTTGAGGGAAAAATGTGGAGAAGTTCTCCGATCTTTGAAAGAAGAACTCGGGCGTTCCCGTATTTTGAGATACCCGTGTTCCAAAAGTCTTAGGAATGAGAGGGTTAAAAAGGTAAGATATATCCATACTCTGTCTTTATAGTGTGAAAGAATAAAAAACCTTTAACATTCCAGCGGGCGCGCTTATGCAAATTTTACGACATATCGTGCAACGTATTACATATATATCGTGTTATTTTACAAAAATAAATGCAATTTTTATTTACGTTATCTATATTTATTATCCTAATAGTAAACAAAGATTTTATAAATAAAATTGCACTTAAATATATAAAATAACGATATAAATATGTAATACGATGCACAAAGCAAGTATCTCTTGAAAACGCGCGCCGCTGGAAGGTTAAGTAAAACTTTATAGAAATATTTTACAACGTATGATGGTTTTTCGCACCAAAACTGTACATTGAATAGAAGCAAATGCCAATTTAAACTAGAAAATAATGAAAAGGAAGCATTACCTCAAAATTGCATTTGATTATCGATTTTGGATTTCTGAGTTTCAAATACATCATGCAAGTTTTTTTGCCTCGGCTTGAAACGTAAGCCTCCGAAAGCTGGAGGGACGACCTGAAAAAAAAATTCAGCGCATATGTACAGGAGTTTTTTTTCCTCAACTTCAGATTCTGTAGAGTTTCTTCCAATTTTAAATTAGTCTAGTGCTGTGGAGACCAAATCAACCTAAAACTATAGAAACTGTTTAGAGCTTATTTCCATTTGTTTTCCACAATCAGTAACGTAACTTCTAAAAAATTGAACCGATAAGTATAGAAATCATTTAAATTAATAATTCCAGCGATACAGAAATAAAGGCCCATAAAAGCCACCATTTACTTCTCAGCAATCGAATCTATCCTTCTGACAATGCTGTTGTTGATATAAAAGTAATTTAAGTAAGAGGGAGACGACCATTTCTTTTCAAATAATCAACATCTGCTTCGAACGTTCCAGACTTGACACTGATGTGAAAAGTTACTTTACTTTTTACTTTTAGAAAATCTAACAATTTGTTTATTTCTTGATATTTAAATTTTTTACTTAAAACATAGAACTGTAAAAAATCGATCAGAATCGGAAATATTCTAGAGATAGATTCCTGAAGCAATGCCTCCCATTCATCTTCTTTTAACCATCGTAACTCGAAGGATTCAAAATTTACGAGAGCTTTCTCGGGAATGTTCTCCTGGCTATAAATTTAACTTCGGCTCGACATTGTATCTTAAACTGTATTTCATATTAGTTTGTTATAATTATTTTTCACAGTAAAAGTAACTGTGTTATATTAGTAATCGTCCAAAGGTACAGTTTTATTTAAGCGCAGAAAATATAAATTAGGCCAAGTAAAATATACGGTAGGTAAATTACAGCATGATCGTACAGTTTTAATTTCGATATATAGCTTAACTCTTACGATGCAAATTCCTACAACAAGCCAAAGATATTACAATTACTGTTTTCATATAACGCGATGCTTCGTACAGAGAGTTAAGTAATATAATTTAATAATTATTGAATTTTACCTTCCAGCGGGCGCGCTTACGCAAATTTTACAACATATCGTGCATCGTATTACATATATTTATCGTGTTCTACAAAAAATAAATGCAACTTTTATTTATGTTATCTGTATTATTAGCCAACTAGTAAGATTTTATAAATAAAATTGCACTTAAATATAAAAAATAACGATTTAAATGTAATACGATGCACAATTTAAATCTCTCTTACAAACGCGCGTCTGCTGGAAGGTTAAGAACTACATCTCCTACAGTTGTATGTTATGTTGTTTCTTTCCTCTTTACTGAATTTTTCTATTTCTAAACGATTTGTTTTTAGCTTTGAATTCGTGATTCAAGAAACTTTACACTCAAAATATGAGAGAACACAATATGCAAACATATTTTGTACGTTAGTTAAAGTACATTAGTAAAAAGCTACTTTTAAGAAAATGAGAGATGAAATTGGAAAGGAAATGCATTTTTTTATAGGAAAAGTCGCAACATTAGATCGGTTGAATTTTAGGGAGAACGTAAAAAAACATTTCTAAAGAACTTCATTTAAACGAGTCATCAGTTTCGACAATAAAATTAGGGGGAAAAATCCCTTTCGATTATGCGTGATTTGCGAGAAAAAGATTTCTTTTAACCCCTTAACTGGGTTTACCCGTACGCCGAAGGTGCATCGAATTATCGCCATTTTAAACTAAGTCATTTGGATCTGTTATAATTCGATACAAAAATTACTTGGGATTCATGAATATTTCAACTGTTCTTTAAGTTGTCATTTGAATTAAATGTCAACGGGTGCCCACAATAGAAGGTGTCATCGAATTAGATAGTTGAGAAAACAAACCAGTTAAGGGGTGCGAATCCATCTAACGCGTAACGTATTAACCGAGTTATATGGCGTCTGTTATATCGTTAAATTGATACCTGAAATGAATAACGGGGCGGGATAAACTTTTGTGGATTTCTTTAAATTGAATGCATTATTTCTCCAAATTTCTTCTCAATTCGTTTATTTCCTGGAGCAACACAGACTAATGAATCCCATGAAATGTCTTAGCTAAGCGGAGAAAAATAATTGAAGGAGGTTCGAATGATTACGAAAATAACTTTTTCATCAATTTCTGTATTGATAGAGATGAAAAAAATACGATTTTAAAAACGACACTGAAAACTAGTGCACACTTTCATACACACATTTTTTCATATAAAAGAGAAGATACACAATAAAAGGAATTTATAAATAAAATATAGAATGACTTAATTTTTTAAAAGTCAAAAATTTATTTTGAAAATATCTAAATAAAAATAAAGTACAGAAATTAAATATACTGTGGTTTTTCGATGCTTACTTCTCATAGATTAAGAATACTAATTTCATTAAAAAAAATCTTCCTATTAGAAACTGGCCAAATCAATGATCACTTACCTTTTTCACATTTTTCGATGCTTCATCATTTTTTGATGATTCTGGCTTTTGAGTCGTAAGTGGCTCCAACTTTTCCTCATCCGTTCCTACTTTTATTTTTGAGATTGCAGAGGCAGGAATTGTGTTCAACTCTTTAGTAGATGAATCTTGAAAATTAAAACCAATAATAATTTCAGTTCAGATTAATTAATGTTTTTCCAACGAAAAGAACTTAGTCAAGAAAAATAAACATTGTAGTCATTATTTTAACAACTTAATCAAAGTTCAGCTAATGGCAGCTTCGGTGGCAAATACATTTTCGCACATTTGATGACAAATAATTAGGCTTTACAAAACTTGAATATTTAATTTTGTTGTCTATCAACCCCTTAACAGTGTAGTTTTTTGCACCATCTTATTTGATGACCCCCTCTGTTTTGCGGATGCGTTCGTGTACCGATTCAATTACAAGTCCGCAGAACATTTGAGATGCTTACCTGACATTTTTGTATTGAGTTACAGCGTCTATGAATGACAATTTTAGTTTACCCTATGAGCACAAGATATTTTGCAATATCTCCACGATGTTGCTGCGATATTCAGAATGCCTCACAACATTGTAAGGATCTCGTATGAATATTGCAGGGCATCTTGTGCCAATAGGGTATAATTTTAAAAATGCCATAATACGATGCACCAGTGGAGCTCGGAAAAACTGTCAAGAGGTTAATAATTTAATCTGTTAAGGGGTCATCATTTAAAAAAAAAACAAATCTCATATTTTCACGGCCTAAGCTTTTTTAACCCTTTCGCTATGGCGCTTCGCTCCGACGTAGTGCCACCCCTGAACCAAACCACGCTCCGAAAGTGTACACTGGACAGTCTTTGGTGTTTGGGTTTACGGCTTGCCCCTGAATAACACTACCTTGACATGCAGTCAGAAGAAAAGAGACTTTTTTTAAAACAATATCTCCATAATTTCGACAAAAACAATAATTATTACATTTAAAATATAATTAATAGATACTATATAGCATAAAGATTAATTAACGTTGGAATGAATGCCCCCGATTATAGGCGGCGCTCGTCTCCTCGAGTCGCATAGTGCCCGTCTCCAAGGGCGTTCTGGGCAAAAGGGTTAAAGGACACTGGAGTATAGCAAAATAATTTTAATTTGTAAAGTTCTTTTTTAAATGTATCCGTTTTTGTATTCAAATCATTTGTAAAGTTTATAACATTCAATGTGTATTATCTATCCTATTAAAATTCGAACGTCAACAGACGTATGTATGTACGTCCTTCTATCTTCTCACGAACCACTGAATCCTGAAACCAGCCTAAGTACCAAAAGATGGAAAATAATCCAAGGAATCCATTTCGACTATTTAAATTCCGAAATTGTAATTAGTTAAAAAGATATTAATTAAAAACGTCAAAATGAATGAATTGACGTGCTGCCATCTATTGGCAGCATGGTGAATTCATTCACGACGGATTCTTTCCCCCCCCTATTATTAGTTTTCGCATCCGGTGTTGCATTTTTTTTATTTATTTAACGGAAGTTGGAATTTCTTTTTGAGCGAGCTTCTGTGTGTTTGGATTTATTAACAATGGACAAAAATCGTTTTCCTGCATTTTTCTTTCTTTTTTTGTGGTACGGTGTTTCGCAGCATTTACGTTTGTTGGGGGAAAATATTTATTCATTTTTATCCGTTTTTCTTTTTCATTATTATTCAAATACGGGCAAGACGAAAATATGTTTCTGGTGATTAATTTATCAGTTTGGTGTACTATTAAATCGTTTATCGTTTCTGTTTCTTATTTCGTTTTATTTTAGGTAGATTCCTTATAGGAAGTCTACATATTGCAATGGTTCTCATGACACGACTTTCGGAAAATTTCTGCATATCTTCACCGATTATGACCCCTAGAACTCAAAACCACCCTTCGTTAAAAAGTTTATATTATATTATATATAATTTATAATTTTGATTTAAATTTAACCAGCATGGGATATGTCGTAAGGATAGTGAAAATCTCGGTCGAGTTCGTAGATGGGCTATCCAGCTCAAAGGGGGTGGACATTTTCATTTTCCCACAATTACTTTACAATCGTAAATAGAAAGAAAATTCAAATTAGGCGAATTATTACCTTATCATAACGAACAGTTTTTGAATTTAAACTTTTTCGATAGCTACAATTGCTTAGAAGTTATGAGCTGAAGAGTGATTTTCCCACCCTTCCCCTCCTCTCCCCCCAACTTAAAATATCTTTCAACCTGTGCATGTTACCCCTTGTTGGAAAGCTCTCGTCATTTGCAGTTTCTTCTACCAGCTGTCATTCTTGCAGCTCTAATCCTTATGAGAATAGAGGGCGAAATGTTCTTTTCCTTATTATTATTAGTAGAGACGTATATATATAACGCTTTTGGCCATATTGTCTTGTGAAGATGATAACTAGAGAAATTTTAATTAGATTTTAACCGGCGAGGGATATGTCCTAAGGTCGGTGAAAATATCGGCCGAGTTTGTAGATGGGTTAACCAGCTAAAAGGGGGGGGAATGGTGGGGGACTGAAAATTTCATTTTCCCATAAATCCTTAACGATTGAATATAGAATTAAAACTCAGAATAGGAGAATTATTGCCTCTTCATAATAAACAACTTTTGTATTGAAACTTCTTTGATAGAGCTGAAAAGCGATACTCAATTCCTCCCCCCCCCCAATTTATCATTTCCCCATTACTCTGTTACGATTTAAGATAGAAAGAACATTTCAATTAGGGGAATTATCACCTTATAACAAACTACTTTTATATTGAAAGTTTTTTGACAGCAAGAATTACTCAGAAGTTATGAGTTTCCATCTGTCGCATACACTTCCACTTTTTATACGGTAAACAAGCTGATATACCTGGCTTTGCTCCGAATTAAAATGCTTTCATGTCTAATATTTTTAATGTAAAAATTACTATTGTATAAAAATTATAATACACAAATTACTTTTCTGATCTGAAATGTTTTTAATTAAAATGAGAATATCAATTGAAAAAAACACTTAAAAAAGCCGTTTTCTCCATAAATTGTTTGTTATATAGGTACTTCAAATTTTGTTAACAATTACTAAAGTAAAAGAAAGGTTTCATTGAATATTGTGAAACAATGAAATTAACTAGTTAATTATTTATTAATTTAAAGAATGACAATAAATCAATCATCAGTTGGTCCTGGTATAAATTGTTAATCGTCTACTTTTAAAATTTTCTTATAACATTCGTCAAGAATTCTGTGAATGTATTCTGGCAACTATATATATTCGTATTATTCTTGTTCTTCAACATTAAAGAATATTGTTACGAATTCTGTATAAAATTAATTTTGAAAAAATATTAAAATGAGAGAAGCAAATTGTAGGGAAAAGAAATTTTTGTCATTGAAATGCTAATTTTTAAAAAATTTAATAAGGTGTAAAAATAGATTCGTGAGATAATATTTTCCAAAGATATTGCGGAAAAACGCCTTACTTAATTTTTAATTAACTGAAATTCTAAGTAACTTTTGGTTTTTGAAAAGTTGAAGATGAACTTTCTCTTGTCTTAAGTAAAAAGTGTGCAAAGTCTGGTTGAAATCAGTCCAGTGGTTTAGGAGGAGATGTGGAGCATACATACATAGACACAATAACTTTTATATAAATTAAGATAATTATTAGATAATATAATTACAAGATTAAGATTGCTGGCATATACTATGAGCCATAAAAAAGGCTTTAATGCAGATATCATCACAATTAATTAAATATTTAATTTTATTTAAGTAAATAGTTAAGTTTAATTAATCAAACAGTTAATTTTAATAGTTAATTTGATAATTAGTTAATTTGACAGATTACTTTAATTTGATATTTAACTAAACATGGCTGCACCAAGATTTGTTTAATAAATTTAATATAAAATAGCCAAAAAAAAGATAGATATCTAAGAGTTCCCTTTATCCTTTTTTATATTGAAAATATATCTCATTAACTTTAAAATTGTTTTGGGGTTTTCTGCCTGAGTATTTGCTTTTAATTGTCGATGGAGATTTAAATTTACTGTTCAAAATGTCTGCATTGATATCTTATGCTTTAAACACGCGTATTAAATTTGCAACTCACAATGTTTAATAATTTTTATTCTCTTATGTGTTAAGAATTTAGCGACTATTATCTCTGTAACCAGGGAGTTCTCTAAATGAGCCCATTCTAGTAATGTTTAAATGTTTCATGCCATGTGTTTTTTGCATATGACAAAGTAATATTCGCGCAATTATAAGGTAACCTAGATTAAATAAACTAATTTTTAAATCTAGAGTCGTTCTTTATTCGTGTCAATTTCTTGCTACTGTTTCAGATAGGCTGGCTTAATGTTATCTAGGGGATATTTGCAGTGCTGGGATGTTTATTTCTTTACGATTCCTACCTGTTGAATGATTATGTGTTGAGATATAAAGACAATTTTGACCAATATACTGACCAATAAATCTAGCATAACCTTTTGAGTAGAATAAAACCTTGATATAGTAAGAAATTAAATGTCATGAAAACACACAGAATCACAACGTAAATATTGCAATGTGTGGAAACAACAAACTCATTGGCTATGTCTGTATTGATGAATATGCAATATTTCATTACTTTTGTAACATTAGCTAAAGGAATCTACCTTTGCCTTTAAGCTTGCCGAAAAGGAATTTTTTTTTTCGTTTGCAAAACAAATATCATGCTAATCTGTTTTAATTTATAAGCATAAGAATCCTTGCGTTTTCATTGAAACCAAACTGCTTTAAGGTAGTGAAAAGGCTAGAACTGAAAGTTTTAATCCAACAAGAGAGGATTCAAAACAGATCTACATTTGTCGGGGAAGCTTTAGTGACAATATTTGTAGGGGAAAAACAGATGCGGGCATATGAAAAAAATGTGGATTCCGATAAACGCTGGGTTATTAATTACAAGTTAATTAAATGTTGGGTTTAAAAATTTTAATTAAACAATATAGGATTCAAAGGATTTTTTACGTTTTGGGGGGAACGTAACGTTTACGTTAGCGGCAATATGTGTAAAAAAAAATAAACCGGAGGCGGGCATATGAAAATTAGTAATAAAAAGACTTGATTTGAAAGAATATTTACATTTGTTGGGGAAAGTAAGTGACAATATTTGTTGAAAACAAAACGGAGCCGGGCATATGAAAAAATATGGATCCCAAGGCCTCACGTGATCTCACTTCTCTCTGCCCAGGAATATCCCATTATTCCAGATTGCCCGTGCAACTAGTATCTGCTTAAAAAGAGAATTAACCTTTTCCAAATGATGCATCCATTATTTCCTATGCGCAGAGGCCATGGACCATGACATGAATATTGCATCATGAAAATATTAGAATTGCCCTCCAGTCTGTGGCCGCAGTAATTCTCTGCTCATCTTGTGCCCAATTCACTCCTATATCCGTTAATATGCATATAACTAAGTTTGTTATCACTCAATTTGGTGCTAGTTAGGGATTAAGAAGAGGTCATTAATAGAGATGGCTAGGAATTGTAACTTCATGGGTGGTCGATCGATTTTCCAGTGGTATGAAAGGGAAGGACTTCTTTCTCCAACTGAATCTCTTTCAGATACAACTTCAGATAAGACTTCATCTTGTTTCAGACTAGTGGCTAAAACATTTGAAGAAATTTTTATTATAAAAAATAGTATTGTACTCATTAAGATATCAGCTTAAGTTATATTTACGTCCCATTTTGAAGTCGCGCGAGGGATATTTAAGAATATCTCGTAATTTTCAGATGGCGAAGATGGTCAGATGGCGAAGATGCACCTGCCCTCCAAACTTCAGCACCGGGAGGATGTTTGATCCTCGTTATCCGATTCAACTTGTATTAGCCCACTCATACGACAGATCTTTGGTGGAATTTGAGTTTCGAACCTAGCACCTCCCGAAGCCGAAACCTTATCACCAGGCCACTACGGCCATCTCTGTATTCATAAATCTGAATTATCAGTTAAATTGTTGAAAAACAAATTTCGTTTGCATTTCTTTTATTTTATGCTATCTTTAAAGATGTAATTTTTTAGAATTAAGTCTTTTGACAAGGTTTCTCAAATACATTGAATTTATTTTAAATCTCATTTTCATGAAAAATATGCTTCATCTGAAGGCAAAGTTTAGAACAGCAATTATAAATCATGTTCTGAAATACGAAATACCTGTAAAATGCGATTCCAGACAATCAGTTTTCGATTCCTTTTGTACGCTTCCAAACATATTAGGCCTTATAGGGGTGCATTTCCACTTGGGTGCGAAACGTGTACCTCCGAAAGCTGCTACCTGGCTAGTCTAAAAACAGAAATTAACAAATTTGACATGAAAGGACCAAAAACTGAGAATAAACCAAAATCTATGTATATGGATTTAACTAATATCAAAGTTTTTTTAAAAAATGAATGTAACACTCTAAATCCTTTAATAGTTGATTCAGAGTGTTACAACAGTAAAATTTATGTAATAAGTTGCAGATTATGATATTTTAAATAGTAGTTTATTTTATGGGATTTTAGTTAATATATATATTCAATGCTTTAATACGAATGATATTTAGTTCTTTGAGAGTTTATTATTCCAAATGATATTTATCTTTATTTACGTAATAAAGATATTTTGATATTGAGCTGTTTTATTTTATCTGTTAAATGTACCTGTGCTAGAATAGCGTATAATAATGATTCTTCCAAACACGACGAAGAAATGTTAATTTATTCGATAAATACTTTGATTTTGAATCAGATTGTTGTAAGAATAAGATAATGGTATTAAATGCTTTGTTTAGTGCAGGATGATAAATTGGCCTATTCGGAGCATTCTGCAGTTCAAAATTTGTTCTATACTGTTCAAAGTATGCGCCTGGAGATTTTGCAATAAAAAAATTAGTTCAAAAATCATCCTGTAGAGAGCACTTTAATACCTATTTTCACAGAAGAAAACAGAATGCGAATGCCAAGAAAAGCAGTACGAGATTTGAATGAGTTATGTTACATTGCTCAAAATGTTTCTCGTTACAAATTTGGGTCATTTGAATACACCCGCTGTATTTATATAGCGACTTAATTTTTCTCGAAAGAAATTACCTCAAAATTACTTAACCAGTTTTAGTCCTTAGACATGTTCCTTGACTGATGTCATGCAATGCTCTAGAATTTTGCGATACCTCCAGCTGTAACAAAGACAACGCCTTTGTTCTTCTTTTGGCAAGATGGTGTTCTTTTCACATATTAGGAGGTGGATCAAAATTCATGGTTAAAACTTTACAAGGACAAGTCATTAGCTGCATGTTCTCATTTCCTGGTCACCCTGTTCTATTACCTAATTTCGTGCGATTCCGGTCCAGAATACCTAAACGATGTAGTGGCAGAAGGTTAAATTGCAATTAATAGTCAAGAGCAGTACATGACCAAAATATACAGGTGTTCAATCATAACTTAGCGGCTTGAGCATAGGCTCACTGACTTTAAATCCATAAATTTGAAATGTGATCATATTGTCTCATTCTACATGACCACTATCAATGAATTTTTCAACGTTTCTTCTTTTTCCCCGTATATAAAGGCCAGTAAAAAGCAGCCTCTATGGACGATAGAAACTATCTTTTATCACAGAAATTTGAGTTCTTATCCTATATAATCTGTGTCAAATTGTGTCAACTTATCAAATTAGTCGAAGCTGCAGAATGCTCTAAAATGAGCTTATTTTCATGATCACCTTTATAAAAGTATACGCAAGTGAGAAATTTAACGATTTTGTCGCTTTATGACATACTGAATGGAAAGAAAGTAGTTGGATTTTATGCTAATTTTCTGCATTTTACTAGTAGTTTTAGAACATTAGATCTCCTTCCTTGAGAAAAAAAGAAAGCCCAAACATCTGCCATCTTGAAGTGATCCGCCGAGGAGTGAGTGGGCGAAAATCACTAATAAGAAACGAAGTTTAAGATTGTATTGGTACGATTCCAGGTGCAAATGAAAAGGAATTCAAGAATAAATTTATGATTGATTGCACTGGGAGCCGTCAAGTTAAAGCAGCTCATAGATGAAGAATAACAGATCTGCGCCCTAAGTTGAGAGGATGAGCTGGATGTGATGATTTTATTTGCCAGAGGAAATAGCCTATAACTTTGTGTAAGGGGAAAAAATTAAATAACAGGAGCCTGACTGGGGTGGGGACTAGATGGGATGAAAAAATAAAAATTGTAGCATATAATGTGTGTGGGGGGGAGGGGCTCATTGACAGTTCTAACTTGGACACTGATCCTGGTGATGGCTGGAATTTAAACAACTTTTTCTGGCTACAGTTTGTCTTTTCTACATCAACCTGTCATACTGATAGTGAGTATTTTTGAACTCTTGCTCAAGAGGAGTACCAGTCGCCATTCTAACACAGTGCATAAATTTGACGTTTCTTGATTTGATGGTTAAAAAAATATCTAGAGTTGTAGAATAGGTTGGTTGGTTGGTGTGGGTTTTAATGGCACAAGTGACACTTTGCCACTGCGCCAAATGTTCGCCATAAGTCGCATAAAAAAATTCTTAAAATGCTGTAATTGAGAGAATCAAATGAATTTAAAAAAATTTGTACTTAAATGCTAAAACATTGACGCCAGGATTGTCCCCAAAGATAATTAAATCAATGATATGTGG
Source organism: Araneus ventricosus (assembly GCA_013235015.1). Lineage (NCBI taxonomy): Eukaryota > Metazoa > Arthropoda > Arachnida > Araneae > Araneidae > Araneus > Araneus ventricosus. Next base: position 36,355 of record BGPR01007650.1, read on the forward strand.
CCTCAAAGTGAGCTTGTCTTTGAGAATAAAAGTTTTACACCGACATAAAGATGTCTTGTGGAAAATGCAGCTGCACCCGTTGTTATTATATAGGGCTGATCAGAAATGTAAAGGTGGCATTGAGTTAAAAAATGTCGCTGTCCTTAGCCTGTCAAAATGACATCGCTTCCTCAATAGTGAGATTTCCCAAAAAACCTTTGATTGAAGGCTGATTTTATAAAATATTGTTTGACTGCCCGTCCCAGATTCTTTTGCCTTACTGATGCTGAGATATACGGAATGCCTGTATCAATCAGACACAAACGCTTCGAGATGCATTAGTACTTGCGGCCTTATCCTGCACTTAGTCCAGGAATCCAAACAGTATTTGATTTCTATTTGAGTGGGATGGGAGATCAAAACATTTCCATCAAAGGATGATTATTATGTTTGTATTTCTAGAGCATTACACCACTTCTAGAATCTGTAGGAAATAATGCTTTTAAAATTCAATGCTTCAAAAGCCCTCAAGTAAGATTGCATAGAGTTCAGATGTGTAAAATACAGAAATGGTGAAGTGTTCCCAAAGGATTGTGAAATCTGGAAAAACAGCAGTCAGAACCACAGCATTGAGCGACGTTTCTTGAACCGGTGTATATAGGGATATAATCAGAATAGTGTTGCCTGTGGTCATAGTGAAATGGCACAATATATCCGAGCGTACCAGGTTTAAAAAAAGTAAAAATCGTCAATAAAAAACAAGTTGCATCTCCTTCAAGGAGTGAGGGGATCTTCAACATTTGAGACCACTGGGAAGTCCTCAATCAAAAGAATCTCTACATTTCCAGCCAAAAGTTGGAGTAAAAGATAGTCTGACTGAAAATAAAGACCCAAAATGGGGTTTATAACCTTGTAATACAGGACAGAAAGACTATCGCTCTTTTAATTTTATAAAAGCATGAGAGATAGTCTGTAGTACAGTTCAAAGATATCTACCACTTATGACAATAGGGAATGGAGGAATTTTACCGCCCCAGTAGCAATGAAGACCTTGGTGATGGACAGAGTCTACTATTTTAAAGTGGACTTACAGAACCATATACTTGGCACTCCATAGTCCAGCTTGAAACGAACAAGAGAGATTCTATAGATCCTCATCAAAAGGAACTTGTCCGCACCCCAAGAGGTGCTCGATTGCACCTGCCACGAAGGTCCGGATTTTGTTTTGCTCGGAGCTTATGTGAACGAATGTTGGTTTTGTATCAAATAATTCTAAAAAATTTACCTTCAAAATAAATAGAAGAAGTATTCATTTTAACTGGTGTCTGAGTCTGGATCTCGCTCTTTCTACAAAATGCATACAGACTGTTTTCTGTATGAGGAAAATAAAACCATTTTTTGATGACCAACAAGCACAGCTGCTTGTAATTGCCTTTGAATAAAGCCTCCATGCTTCACGCTCAGCACAGAATTTGTATGCTTCCAGTCTACAAAAAAGCGTACCATTGACATATATGCGCCATTGTTCTTGAGATAAACAATAACACACTTAGAACACTTCCCTTGTGGGACACGCCTTCTGTTGATTAAAATTGTCCGACGTTACCAATGCGAATTTCAGCATCTGCCCGTGAAAGTTTTAATAAAAAGTAAAGCTTCAAACCAATGTCAGACAGATCTTTGTACCCATATCGCCATGTGCGATCGTATACGTTTTTCTGGATGTCGAAAAATATCACAACTAAGGTGTTTGCGCACGAAGGCTTCTCGAATGGCCGTTTCCAGTCAATAAATTGTCTATGGTATTTGCCTTCAAGAAATCCACTTCCCTTGAGAAGGGGACGCATTCCTCTCCAAAACATGCACTGTCACCAACCATGCGTTCCAGTCATACAAGACAGCTTGCTGCTGGTCGATAAATTATTCGGTCTTTGCTTGTCTCCCTGGTTTAGGGATGGGTACAACAATAGCTTTTTTAGCCAGTGGGAAAACCCTTGCCAGATTCTATTGAACAAAAGAAGAATTGTTGCAAAGAAGTATTCACCAAGGTGTTGCATGCGTTATGATCTGGTCCAGTGAGGTTGGATTGGATTTCCCATGCATCTTTCAGTTCATGTAGGAAAAAGGTAGATATAATCTTCTTCTGCGAAGGCAGAAAACTTACCAGGTTTTCACGTTTTTAAAAGGCAATAAAATCATTTGATAAGAGGATTCATTTGATATTTGACAGAGTTTGACCCATTACATTTGCAATTTCGGCATCTGAAGCCAACGTCCATTATAATTTAAAACGATATATTCTGTGTATCGAACAACAAGATTTTTCTACTTTGTCCTGCAAACTACTTTGGAGGAAATTTGTTCAGTGATGGAGTTTACATGAACACCTAAGGTTGTGTCTATACTTTGTCTTCCTTGATTTGATGGAATTTCTAGCCTTTTTAAATTTAATTGCTGTGAGTGTGGATATCTCCAAGTTATACCAAGCCTTTCAAGTGTTTTCTCTTAAGTGTCGCATTCAGTATTCCACTGTGGCTTGGTACAAATGGAATGTCTCTGATGTTTTGGGAATACTGTTATCAGCTGAGGAGATTATGCAATCATAATTGTAAGAACTGCAACATCATATTGAATCTTGCCTATCTGGCGTTTGGAGTTAATTGACACACCCAAATAATGCACAGTCTGCTTTTCCAAAGATGGTTTAACTGGTCGTCGGAATGGAAAGTCATTTTTACATGTTAGTACGATTGGAAAATGACTACTATTAAAAAAGATTTGTGATGAAAATTTGTATGGAAGAACATATGGCGAGTATTAACGTATGAAATGTTTGAGAAGCCTGATGAAAGTGTGTATAACTATTGGTTGGTCCAGAGGCACAGACCACGGTCTCAACAGAGTTTCACTGGCATCCCTTGGCCTGTGGCCTAGCAGCTACTCCCAAAGAGTGCTGGGTGGCCACAAAATCGCCTAACAAAAAAAGGGCTAGGGAGTTGCCGAATTTTCCACTGCTGATGGCTCTTCCAATATTGGGGGGGGAGATACAAGTAGCATACTGTTATTGTTCATTTAGTTGAATTTGTATAGCTACTGCTTGTAACTGTGTGCACAATAGAAGAATTGGTTTGGAAGGTATTTCTGGCATGTAAAGCACACTCCAGATTACGTTTCAGAACCTTGTTGAAAGTCATTTGTGTGATATTTTGAATTTAGCTAAGACAAATTGGTTTTCAGATGTTTCCTGCAAACCTACAAATTGGGTTGATATTTATTAATTAACGATTTGATGTCCCTCTCTTTATGATGGCAAGCCATGGCAGTTCCAAGAAACAATTTTTGCCATTACTTGGGTTTCAAAAATTTGGATTTAAAATTGAGTCGATAATTGTTGGAGAATTTAAAGGATGCTAGTAACCTCCTCACTAAGCTCCATTTCACTTATAGACCATCTGATGCGTCTGCAGATAACTCTCAGACTCTTTGTTTCTGAGATTTTGTTTTATTGGGTTTGATTTCTCAGTTTTGAGTTTTCCCGCAGAATTTGTGTGGTCTTTCTTTGGCCGCTTGTTTCTAGGAGCTGACAAATTCCTGCTTTTTGTCATTTGATTTTTTCCTTTCAGAGAAAGTTTATGAGCTTTTAAGTAATGCTAACCAATCTGATAATTCTATCACGTAATAGTTTCTTCATTTTTCTGCTGCAGAAGTAGAAGGTTTTGGAACCATCGTGTCTGTTGGAGTCTGAATTACTCTAAGAGGTAAACCAATAATCGTTTTCAAAGCTTTCAAGAGAGTACGTGAATGGTTTGTTTGGGAGTCTGATCATGTACAATTCTGCTGGCCTTTTGGATAGATATATTTCTGGTCACTCTAACGACTGGTTCTTTCCAAAGCTCATTTGGGACAAGTTTTGATGTGAAAGCATGATTTTGCACAATTAAAAAAAAAACATTTTTCCGATTTTGACAAATTGTTTTCTGTGTCCCGGTTCAGAACATGGGACAGAGAGTGAGGGATCCACGGCATGCAGTTTAGTAACAAATTGACATTTTAGCAGCGAACAGGATTAAAAGGGCGACGATGTCACAACTCATAACCGGCAGTAATTTTCTTTTCGGAGAACTGGTGTGTCGAACGTATGACATGACGAGTTGGGATGATTTGTCCATCTCTTTTCGAACAAAGTGATGCGCGTAAGCAATCACTCTTTTTTCCAAGCTCCGGATACAAATTCCGAGTCACTAACCAATAAAAACTCGTCACTGACATCACCTCTTTGTAGCAGTTGAGAGAGATGCCAGACTGTAATTGGAATGTCACCCAAATTTTTTGTGATGGATAGAAGTTATCTAGATTTCGCTGAAGTGAGAAGATTCTACTTCAAATCAGATTTCATTTTTTCACCGACAGCATTTCCAGCAAAGGTATATATGCTTTTGAATTAAGAAAGGAGACATATATTTCAGTTTATCCTCTTCATTATGAAGAACAAGGAATTTTGGGAGATCGTCTGGCAATTCATATTTGATTTCAGTTCAGCTATCTGCTCATTTGTTTAACGGAAGAACCGCGATAAGAGATATACCCGGGGGGGTCTGACGGCACCACCACCTGCGAGCCTAACAAGGAAGTAGTTGTTGGCTCTGGTATCTCAGCCTTCTGCACTTGTATGTTAGCCACGGCCTAGTATGCTGAAGGGTCAGCCTAGAACGTCTACCACCCTAATGCAGAGAGTCCCAGAAGCTGACCAACAATGTTTGATCCTGAGCAGACCAGCCGAGTGGCTGGGATACCAGCCAATGGATACACCAGGGACCAAAATGTACCACCTGTCCATCGGCTGCTGCCGCAATGGCCAACACGTGGGTGAGGCTATCCATGAGGAGCAGGAAGCAAACAGAGTGGCAACAGCTCCTCATATGAGAGCTCCTGCCTACCCTCGAGGGAAGGAAGAAAAAAAGCAAAAAACTGGAAGGAGAGGGGAAAAAAACCAGAAAGTTGAGGTCTCGTGACACTAGTGCCTTGGGTCGTAGCTCTGTCACATCGAGAGAAGATGTGCCCCTGAGGGGAGAGTTGTAGAATAATTTTTTCTGTGGAAAAGTTTATACAATTATATATATTTTTACGCTCTGAGGTAATAATAGAGGCCTTTGTAAATCAACAGAATGGGCATGCATCCAATTACTTTTCCGAGTGCAAAGGATTATGGCATAAAGATTCTCTATGAGAACAAGTCCCTTCATTATCCTTATTTTAGCTCCAAAAAATTTGCAGATTCGGACTTGTCCTGAAGCTGACCTTACCACTAGACTCACTGCAGTTCATATGAAAGAAAGCGTTTGAAATTGATATGAAAGTGTTTGAACAGAGAAAGAAAGCGTTTAATGATATGAGAAAGGTTGAATGATATGAAAGAAAGCGTTTGATGATATGGAAGAAAGCCGAAGATATGAAAGAAAGCGTTTGAATGATAAGAAAGAAAGCGTTTGAATGATATGAAAATGAATGATATGAAAGAAAGGTTTGAATGATATGAAAGAAAGCGTTTGAAATGATATATGAAAGGTTTGAAATGGGATATGAGGAAAGTTGTTTGAAGTCGATATGAAAGAAAGCGTTTGAAATGATGAAAGAAAGGTTTGGTTATGAAAGAAAGGCTTGAATGAATGTTACCTCTTTTCACAGTAATTGATACCGTTTCGAGAATGTGTCTTTGAGCTGAGGGTTTTGTCTGACACTCAACATGGAATAATATTTCTGTCTGCTTTAATATCGCCTTGTAGCATCAATACTAGACATCTGCCTTGTGAAGATTCTTTAAAATTTTAAAACAAAAGGAATTTCAATACGATTTCAATAAAATTTAAGAAACATTGATAAGATTTTAAACCAATAGCTACAAAAGTTCCTCTGTATTCCTTTTCGAAACAATTTTATATATTCAGGGAAAATATGTTATGCTTTATAAAATTCCATTTTAAGTAATTAATGAATTATAGTGCTCAATGTCCATTCGATCACCATGATAAACGTAAAACTTGTCAAATCTCAATTCTCATTCGGTGGAATCCGGTGCAGAAGGCGCAGTACTATTCGTAACGCAGAAGAATAGATATTTTGCTGTTGTGAAACAATTTATTTTCTTTATTAGATGTTTTCGAGGTGATAGGTTCTTACATTAGACCTTAACCAAATTTGTTTTTTGGTTTGTTATTGTCTGAACTTTGTCTTATTAATTCTAATATCTTTTGAAATGTCTACATCAAATTATTTGTGCTCATTAGTTTAATTAAATTTAACTTGTATGAAACACAGTTTGTTTTTAAATTCTAGTTGTAATCTTGGGTTAATTAGATTACTTTATTTTTTATAAGTTTGTTAACAAATAAACAGGAAGGAGCGATTGGACGAAAGAAGAGGGGTAAAATATTTATAGTCATCTAAAAGACCTGAGGAGATAGGAGTAGAGGAAACAAAATTCTAGTTCCGAACACTATTGCTTTTTGCAATTCGTAGTTTTAAGCACCTAAAATTAAATATAAATTTAATTTTTCCGTAAAAAAGTAGGGAGGAGACTGCCCCCTGCCGGAGATTTCAAATACACTAGTCACTAGTGTATTGGCAAAAATATTATAAATAAAAGAACAAAGCACATGGCAAGAATACGCTTAAGAACTTCCATTCTAATTTTCATAACGTATGATTTTAATAATTCAGGATTCTTTGAAAACTGGAAAAATGCTTTCATACGACAGCCGTATCTCCTTCTCATTGTCAGCCAGGAGTCAAACAATTACGTAATTTTTGTACTCAAAAAGTGAAACAAGATGTAAATAGATCATCATCATAATTCACTTGTATATCCTATTCTTTAGTCAGCACGTGCATGATGGCTAGGATTGCAATAATAGAGATAGCCACGAAGGGACAACGTCACAGGTGTACAAAACGGACAATTTGAAAAAAAAAGAGAGAACTTTCCTTTTGCTTAATGAAAATCATCTCTTTAAGAGAATATTTCGAGATTTCATCGAATCCTAATACAAAAGGTTAAAGTATTTAAAGTAAATTTTATAATTAAATACAAGTGTTGTTGTATTCAATGAATTGGAATAATTAATTTTAAAAAGTTGGAAAGTTTTGTTTGATTTTCTCTTCATTTATACAATTTTGGATTAAGTGTATATTTTCTGAATTAAGTCTTTTAGAGAATGCTTCACAAGTTCATAAGATTTATATTAGATTTTCTTGTAATTAAATTATGCACTATCCGTTGGTTAATGAAAAGTTTCAAATACTAGAAAAGCAATCATAGATTGTGTTAGCAAATACGAAATACCTGAAAGATGCGATTCCTGACTATCGAGTTTTGATTCCTCTTGTATTTTTTCAAACATATCAGGTTTCGGATGAGTGCTTTTTCTCTTGGGTGTTAGGCGCATCCCCGCAAAGGCTGGATACATTTTATCGCCAATCTAGAAACAAATTAATAAAACTTAAATCTGACATGAATAAACAAAAATGGGAGCTGATTATTTTAATTTATATTTGCCTTCATTTTCAGGCAATTCAAAAAAATTTTAACCTATGGAAATGAATGATGTAATATCAACGGGAATCTAATTGGCAAATATTCTCTATTGAATTTAGATAGTTTTTTGAGTCGGATGATTTTATTTATTATATTTAATACAAATAATATAATACTAAGAGACTCTTCCCCCTGCTCGCTAACGTTCATCAACTCCCGACAGAATTGAGTAGCAATCCTCCAGGTTTGCTATGCAAATTCTGCTTGCTTCACTCGCTACAGTGAGGATACTGTTCATCCTAGCAAAAAGCGTTTGTGGTAGAACTTAATAGATTTTATTCTGATGCTTTAACTTAAATCAGCACAGAATAAATTTCTTAGCCTTGAAGGTCTTTTTCTTGATTTTGTAAGCATTTAGAGCATTCAAATGAAGCGAACAAAAGTCATAAAAGTGAAAAAAAGATGCTAAATAAGAATTTTCAAGATATATAAGAAAAATTCTAAGAACAAACCAATAAGACTCAAGAATGCTGTTGTTTTTTTATCGCCGAACTTCCCACAACCTAAAAAGCTCGCCAAAAAGAAAATAAAAGTTTCGGGATTACCACACTTGGCAAATAATCGCCGAAAAGAAATTCCTTTTAGCGACCGCAACGTATCTTTAAATCTGGCGACGTTTGAAAGCGAAATCTTGTGATCAGTGGCGGGTTTTCGCACAGGTGCAAAAGGTGCTCGACTCGTGCCTCGAGAATCTAGAGAGCCTCAGACGTACACCATAGTGCTAGACCGACGGCGAACGTTGCAGCATTAGGTAGGGGCAGGGGCCTCAAAGCAATTTTGCGCCCGTGACCTATCTCATATTGACAAAATAAGCCACTGCACATGATCCACCAATTGCTATAGATAACTAAACGCGTGTTTTGGGAGATGCACAAGAAAAATGTTTATAAAGATAGGTAAATTTTCATCGGTTTTCATGAATTTTACTTATCTTACTATGTGTGGGCCATTTTAGCTTAGTTGAGTCAGATTAAGATTTCGTTTTGAAGGAGGCTAAATTCGTAATTTTGAGTGGTCGACAGATGAAATAATTCCAAATTTGTTTAGATAATTTGGACACCTATATGAAAGGAAAATAAACGATATTGCTCAAACAATGAAAATGAGAATTGTTTATTATCAAGATGTTTCTCGATGCCACTCTTATTTATGTTTTTACATACACGAGTTGAACACGAAAAATATTCTGGGTGTATGCCTGTACCTTCATACAACGCAATTACGTTCGAGTTAGTTATATTAACGTCCCGTTTTGGAGCAACACGAGGGCTATTGCAATTACGTTCGAATGAAGAAAGGTACAGTTGGGAAAGTAATGCCTTCCTTAAGCAGAGTGGCCATAAACTCTCATTTAACACGTTCGCTGCCAAGGTACATTGCTGTCTCCGGTCCCAGAAGCGAATCTGATACATTCATATTAAATTTCTACGAGAAAACCCATGATCGGCGTTGTGGACAAGACCGCCAACGAGTTGTATCGTTATCGGCAGCGAACGGGTTAAAAGGATCTCAGAGCTCCTAGGAACTAATCTTAGAATGTAGAGATTTTATCTGGTTAACTATGACAGAAAGTGAACATATTCATGTACGAAATTATTTTGGAGCATTACCGGTTTTGTATAAACCCCGTACGTAACCAATAAAACCATTTGCTTCGTATCCTAATGTATCAAATCTTACGTAACGATTGAGGAAATGAAGTATTATAAGTCAGACAAATTAATAAATCATACTTCTTAATAAGAAATTGGTGCAACATCAAGGAATTATGAAAAACAGAAAATGTTCTTGAATTATTTCATGTCTGCGATTATAGTAATTTGCGCTCGAAGTGCCCGCTATTGCCTTCAAGTCTATAGATATTCATTTTTATTTTCGATTATTGATTTTATACACCCCTTTGCAACCATTTTTTTCCAGCTTGCCGTAGTGTTTGAAAAACTAAGAATCCACTTGGTACCTCGCATCCATTCATTCTAGGTATCAAAAAACCAAGAGTCGTCAAGCTCGGATGATAACGTATCGCTGTTTCACTCTAAGTAGACATCACTCCTCTAACCCCAGCTCTTCATCGGTCAAGCGTAATTTTGTTGGATGAAGACATACACTCCGTAGAATTATTTAGAAAATTTATCCGAACCTCAACGCTTGAAAAGCTACTTTGCAAAGAAATTCTTAATCGGTCTTGGAATAAAACTGCCTTCTCTATAGATTTGACTTATCTCGATTTTAAAATTTATTCTCTTCGCTAAAGAAGTACATAAATGAACGATACCTCTGTTACGGTGATGGGTGATGGTTTCAAGTGTTTTGGCTCTTTGGTTGGAGGTTGCACAGTTTCATCTGGAGTTATTCTTTCATCTTCTTTTGTAGTCGATTTTGTAGAATTTGGAATCTTTTCAGGCCCTTTAGCAGAAGAATCTTAAAATAAAATTCATAACACACATAGATCAGGTTAAATCATTTGTTAAGTATGTATTTCAAGAAAATAATATAACATATTCAAGAATGCTATACATGTAAATATTCAAAGGGTATTCACGGCTTTCTAAAAAGGAATTAAATAAAAAAATACCATGCTTATAGCGATGCCCTATTTCTTCTTAATTTTGCATAAAGAAACGCATTCTTAAATGTATGGAGCGAAAACTAATTCTTTGTAAAACACATTTTTTAATCAAATACGTTATACAGGGTGCTCATAAATTATTGGACCCATTTCAAAAAATATTTTAAAGAAACTCCTAGAATGTAGCAACTTTATTTTTTTAAAATGAGAAAGTAGCTGAAGAAGTTTCTTTCACATAGGTAACGCGCCGTCAAGGCGCTCTAAATCTGCTACAGTGGGAGAATCCCAAAACAAGTGCCAAAATGGTACTGTGCTGCAGAAGCCACATTGACAAATCTCTGGTCCCACGATCCCTCAGGGGCTCACCTTCTTTAGGTGAGTACGGGAGTCCCAACCCCGAGGTACCCAGGGATCTTTTCTTATCCCAGGGGTTTACTGTCTTTGGTAAACACGGGAGTCGCGACCCCGGGGTGCCCTAGCGATCTTTCTCTTATTTTTTATTTTCTAACTTCCATTATCATATGTATTAATTTTGCATTTCTTTTCTGATTTTGTTTATTTTGGTTTTGAATTTTTTTAAAGACTAAACCCATGTGTTGGCCGTGCATGGCGACCCGTTAGGGGCAAAATGGAATCCTGGGGTTCCTTTGCGTTCCCTTTGGCCCACGCTGCTCCGTAAATCGGGAGGCAGGAGTAAGCCCGCTCCTGTCAATCGGCTGGTGGTACGTTCCTTTGGGAACGGGAAAGTACTGCTGTAGGGTTAGGTCTGCAGTCTTCTGTAGGTCTATATCCCAGTGCCACCCCTAAGGTAAGTGCTAAGGCTAGAAAATTCCAGAGCCGGTAACTGCCTTCCCTTGTTGGGCTCCATGGTGGGCGGGGGCGTACCGGGATGAACATAAATTTGCTCGCTATGGGTTCCCGTAATTTTGGTCCCGGCGGAGACGTGCGTCCGTCACCTCCTGAAAAGGAGTACCTTTCGAGTGCTAGATATTTTGTAATAACACGAAAAGAGGACAGTTTCAAATGCGTATCGCCAATTCTGATTCATAAGACAATCGTAAGTATGGTTGGTGATGTTAAGTCGACGAAAAAATGTAAGAATGGCACACTGTTGATAGAAGTCGCGACACCACAATAAGCTTGAGCTTTAACGAAACTACAAAAAATAGGGAATTTTGAAGTCACTGTTTCTTCTCATTCTAGTCTAAACCAGTCTAAAGGAGTTATTTCTGAATCAGAACTGCAAAATGAAATAGAAAGCGACATATTGGATGAACTCGAGAATCAAAATGTTACAGCAGTTAAAAGAATTTCAATTCGTAAAGATGGTCAATTGGTTCCAACAAAGCACTTGATTCTGACTTTCAATCTACCGTCAATTCCAAAATCTGTCCATATAGCATATTTTAACCTTCCTGTGCGCCCATATATACCCAACCCTCTACGCTGCTTTAAGTGCCAGAGGTTTGGACATACAGTGCAAAGTTGTCGGGGTGTCGATACTTGTGCTAGATGTTCTCTTCGTGGGCATGATAGTAAAGCATGCAGTTAAACGCCGTCTTGCGTGAACTGCAAAGGCGACCATCCTGCTTATGCCAAAGTGTGTCCACGCTGGAAGGAGGAGAAGGAAATACAGTCACTAAAGACTACACAAAATCTATCTTTTGCCGAAGCACGAAAAATAATTTCTGATCGAACTCCAAAAGTAGGCGTGTCATATTCTACTGCAACAAAGAAAGTTATGGTATCCAAATATACCCAGTATGAACCCGAACCAACAGAAAATGTTAATGTCCAGGTTGTTATGCGGCCATTCAAACAAAATCTGTTTCTGACAGTAATAATCCAGGAAAAACTGAAACTCAATCAGGTCCTTCAGCAAATAATAAACCGCAGAAAATGGCAAATAGGGATAACGCAACAAAAGTATCAAAGATACCTACTTCAAAATCTGATCAATCGGAGCAGCCAAAAAGAATTTCAAAATTTTTCAGAGAAACGAAAGCTATGAAAAAGGCCAGATTGGCGTCTACAAAGAAAAACCTAGATAAAAAAAATTAAAGATTCTATTAAAAAACGTACCATAACCAAACAAGACTTGTTAAAACGATCAACAATTGATAAAGATAATGAGAGCGATGAAATCAGTATTCATCCATCCGATGAAGGTATGTCTACCGACGAGGAAGTTAATTCCCCTCAACCAAAAAACTTAAATACCTAAACATGGCCATTAATCTCATTTCGTGGAATTTCCATGGCTTCAGGGCTCACTCTGCCGAGTTTAAAACCTTAATCCATAAATATCAGCCTATTTGTATTTATATTCAGGAGACATATTTATCGCCTAATATTGACCCCAGAATTGCAAACTACAGTTTTCTTCGAAAAGATAACATTAATAATTCTCGTGCTGCTGGTGGTGTTGTTGCTATTGTGTACTCAAATCTGTTTCCATCCAAACCAGTTTGCATCAATACCCCGCTGCAAGCAGCCGCAATTCAAATTCACATTAAAATGCCCATCGCAATATGCACAATCTATTTACCTCCACATCAGATTATTTCTCTTAATGAGTTAGACAATTTAATAGTCCAGCTTCCAACTCCATTCATTCTTTTGGGTGACCTGAATGGTCATAGCACTCTTTGGGGAAGTGATGCTACCAATAATCGTGGTTTGCAGATTGAGAAACTCATCTCAGATAACAGTTTATGCCTCCTAAATGACTCAAGCTATACACATTTTCATCAACCATCCCGAACATTCCATACAATAGATCTCGCTATTTGTACCCCCTCTATTTTTACAAGGTGGAATTTTTCAACCGAAGACGACTTGTATAAAAGTGACCATTTCCCAATACTTTTGACACATTCTGATAACAGTATCACCTTCCCCAAACGACCAGCAAGATTTATTTTTGATAAAGCAAACTGGCCACTTTTTACCGTTATTTCAGAACTAACAGTAGACATGGCGCAATCCCACGACATTGACACAGCAGTTGAAAATATTACAAATCATATTCTAGCGGCAGCTGATATTGAAATTCCCAAGACATCTGGCAAGCAACCTAGACTTTGGAAGCCGTGGTGGGATGAGAAATATGCTGAAGCTTTTAGAAACCAAAAGAGATGTTGAGACCGTTTTCGGTGTTATCCCACAACGGAAAATTTTATAAATTTCAAAAAAGCCAAAGCTATGGCCAGAAGAATTAAACGACAAAATCAAAATACAACTTGGCAGAAAAATGTAAATTCAATCCAATGTAATATTTCATCCAAAGAAATGTGGGACAAAGTGAGAAAAATGCTAGGTACTTACAAAAAGGGACATGCAATTTCTTTTTTAAACCACAATGGTCAAACCGTATCAGAAGTTAGAGATATTGCAAATATTCTGGGAGCCAAATTTTCGAAAATTTCTAGTAATGAATCATATACCCCAGTCTTCGCTGCATACAAGCAAAAAGAAGAGAGGAAAGCTCTAAACTTTAAAACATCTACATGCAAAGAATAAAATGCTCCTTTCACCGCCCAAGAATTAACAGCGGCTCTAAACAAGACTCGCCCAACTTCGAGTGGCCCAGATAGAATTCACTGCAATATGTTGAAAAACTTAAGTGAAAAATCTTTAAACGTAATTTTATTTTTGCTTAATAGAATATGGACGGAGCAGTGCTTTCCAGCCCTGTGGTGCAAAGCAGTCGTAGTCCCGATCCCGAAACCCGGGAAAGATCCACATAACCCATCGCATTATAGACCAATTGCATTGACGAGCTGTTTATGCAAGTTAATGGAACGCATCGTGAATACACGTCTGGTTTATTTTTTAGAAGAAACCGGACACCTTTCAAAATTTCAGAGTGGTTTCCGCTGCACACGAGGAACTGTGGATAATGCTTTAATGCTTGAAACTGCAGTCAGAGATGCTTTTGTTACAAAAAAACACTTAGTCTCTATATTTTTTGACATGGACAAAGCCTACGATAGGGCATGGCGCTACGGAATTTTGAGAGATTTGTACAAAATGGGCTTACGTGGAAACTTACCGCTTTTTATCAAAAATTTTTTAGGAAGAAGAACTTTCAATGTTAGAGTTGGAGACGTTTTATCTGATGACTTTCCTCAATATGAAGGTGTTCCTCAGGGTAATGTGTTGAGTGTCATTTTGTTTGTAATAAAAGTAAATGAAATTGTGCAATAACTACCTCAATATGTGCATGGATCTTTGTATGTGGATGATTTTCAGATCCACTGTGCTGTTAATGTCATTTATAGAAAGACAGTTGCAAACAGCAATAACAGCGATTACCAACTGGTGTGATAAAAATGGTTTTGTGCTCTCTGCTCAGAAGAAGAATTGTGTCCATTTTTGTAAACTTCGTGGAATGCATCCGCATCCTGAAATTTTTCTCAACGGAACATCTATACTGATGGTATCGGAGGCAAAGTTTTTAGGCATTATTTTTGATGAAAAGTTATCTTTTCGGCCATATATTTTAAATCTTAAACGTAAATGTAACAAAACATTAAATCTTCTCAAAATTTTATCAAACACTACATGGGGTGCAGATTTTTCATCACTTTTAAAAATCTATAAAGCTTTAGTTTTATCTAAATTAGACTATGGATGTACTATTTATGGATCTTCAAGGAAAAGTTTGTTACAGACTCTTGACACAATCCACCACCAAGGACTTCGACTTTCATCAGGGGCATTCCGAACATCTCCAGTCCAGAGCCTTTATATCATCAACCAAGAACAGGCCTTGGAATTGAGGCGCATAAAATAGCACTAAAGTACTATTTCAAAATAAAAAGTAATAGTGAGCACCCAATGCATAATAAGATTCTTCAGCCTGCCTTTGGTACATTTTATGCTAATAAAAAATCATACATACCCTCATTTGGACACAGGATGCGCTCTGTAATACAAACTTTAAACACTCAAAATGTTGAAATTGAACCAAAAGAGGATGGACTTCCTCCCTGGAGAGGTTTTAATATTCAGACGATTGATGAGTTTTATAAACTTTCTAAATCCTTAACCTCAGACAACGTTTATTGACAGCTCTTTTATTACCACAGACAGCAGCATAAGGATTTTAATTCTACATTTACGGATGGATCTAAAACGGCGAATCATGTTGGATCCGCTATAGTTTTTAACAATTTTACTGTAACTGAAAAATTACACGAATATTGCACGGTTTTTACAGCTGAGGTTTATGCCATTCTATTAGCCCTGAATGTGATTGGGACATCACAAGACAAGAAATGGATTATTTACACAGATTCTAAAAGCTCTGTGGAAGCTCTTTTAAATGTTTCTAACCAAAGCCACCCATTATTGATTAAGGCGTTTAAGAAATATTTGCGTCTAAATGAGCGGGAATTCCAAATCATATTTTGCTGGATTCCAGGTCATGTTGGTATATCAGGAAATGAATATGCGGACTTAGCAGCGAAAAATGCTAAAGTTATGAAATATTGTTTTGTTCCATTGTCCGACATAGACCAAGTTTTGAAATTAAGGATAAACGAAGCATGGCAAACGATTTGGAACACTCAGAGCAACAACAAACTTCATTTTATACAACCATTCATTAAGGGTTTTAAATCAACTAGCTTTAATAGGAAAATGGATACAAAACTAACAAGATTGCGCATAGGACACACTCATTTCACACAGAAACATTTATTGAAGGGAGAGCCACCACCGACATGCCAGGCATGCAATACAATTTTATCTGTCAAACACATTTTAATTGAATGCTCAATTTTTAATAATTGTAGACTCAGGTGCTTTGGAAGCGCCCACCCCTTTTTGAAAGACTTACTTGGAGACATTCCACACCCAAACCTTTTTCAATTTATCAAGGACATTGGTTTTTGTAACTTAATTTAAAAATAATTTTAAAAATTTTTTATTCAGGTCTAAGGACAGTCATTATTCGATGGGAAACGCAACGAAACTTTAAAAAGTTGGATTAAGACGAAAACAACCTTGCTTGGCGCAGCTTGGCCAATTTTGGCCCTTGCGCCATAAAAAGTCACTCAGTCACTCACTGGTCCCACGAAAGCAGATCAAAATTGTTGGTTTCCAAGTATTAACACCATTAATCTAAATCTGCTGCAGTGGGAGATTCCCAACGCAAGTGCCAAAATGGTACCGTGCTGCAGAAGCCACATCTGACAAATCTCTGCTTTCGTGGAAGCAGATCAAAATTGTTGGTTTCCAAGTAAAAACGCCATTAAGCGTTGGTACGAGCAATTAAGAAGCGAAAATCTCCCTCACTCGTTCAACAGCTTCGTCCGAGAGTCGTCCAGCATTCTTCCTACGACGCACACTTCCCGTTTCCTTAAATTGCTCGTACCAACATTTGATGAAGTTCTTACTTGGCACCTACTGACAATTCCGATACTCTAGGCAAAACATCTTTGAACTGTTACAATAAATTTGCTTTCGGGGAACCAGACATGTCAAACGTGCTGCACTATAGCCATTTTGGCACTTGCGTTGGGAACCTCCCACTGCAGCAGATTTAGTGCGGCATGACGGCGCGTTAACTATCTGAAAAAAAGACTTTTTGAGCTACTTTCCCATTTAAAAAACGAAGTTGCTACATTACAGGGTTTTTAAAAATTAATTTTTGAAGTGGGTTCAATAATTTAAGACCACCCTGTATTTAATCATTGCAATTAGAAGGGACTATCACTCAGGACTGAGAAATATTCGAAATAAAAGCCCGATTTTTTTTAAAACCTTGAATCTTTGGTTATATTGATTTTTCTATTACTTTTATTCTTAAAAAAATTCACAAAATATATGGAAATATCAATCGACAAAATACTCTGCATTCTTGATTGTAGAATGTATAAGACACAATTAACTGGTAAAGATCTGGTATATCTTTTCAAAGCAACATTATAATTTATAAAGTAGTTAAATTATTTGTATCTGTACAAGCCAAGATGTTAATCAAATGGTTGAATATACAATTTTTCTCTAAGTTTTATTTATTTACACATCTTCACTGAAGCTAAAATATATTTTAGAAGCAAAAATTAAAGACTATAAAGTGCGCTGTCAAATACGAGATACCTGGAGGGTGCAGTTCCTTATCATGCTTGGATACTTTCTGTATATTATTAAACAAATCCGGTTTCAAGGGAGTGCTTTGCCACTTAGGTGCGAATCGTATGCCCCCGAATGCTGTACACTTTTTAAGGGTAGTCTGAAAACAGAAATTTATACAAGTTGAATCTGATAAGGAAACAAAAGCGAAAATAATAAATTTATCATACCTATGAAGCTGTTTTATTTGAAACAAATAAAATTTACTGTTACTATCAATAATAAGAATCTACCGATAAAAATCATTCATTTTAGTTTTAAAAAAGCGAAATTTATTGAAAAACACGAATTGGGCACATAAAGTATTTCTACTACATCAGTACAGGAAATGAATTTTTAAATCAATTTCTAAATGCAAAACCAGTTAAAAATCTAATCAAATGTTCTGGATAATATGTAGAACCGGTGATTGGCAAAGTGAATTAAAAATAAACTAATTTGATAATAGAATAACATAGCAGAATATTTCAATGTATTAAGAATACAGAGTGTTCGGACAAATGATCTCGAAAATTAATGGTTTAAACCGAGAAAACCACACGGGATTAGCTATAAAAGTTCGGCAGGGGATTGCTGCAAGTTTATTTTCCAATTTCTCTCTCAAAGTCATTCATGAGCCTTGTCGAAGACTACTTTGCATCGTTTTTCTCACTCGTCACACTTTGTTGAAAATGCGATTCAGTGGTGCATAAATACCAGATTGCCTTTATTAAGCAGGCCATTCATATCTCTTCCAAAATGGAAATTTTGGAACACGGCAAGGAGAAAACAACCGTCAAGTTCGAAAACCTATGGAAAATAGCATAGCAGCTGGAAAAACCTGGATTTCCCAACCAAACCAAATTCCAGGGCTTTTTGCGGCGATTCTTTAGGTGGGACCCTGATGCGAGGGTAGCGGCAGGTCAAACGATTCTACTAGATTGGGACCTCGCCACGAGGCTACGTTTATCGAAAATCCGCTGAGTGGGGGAAATAGGGGGATCGAAGAGCAGCTGCAGAGGGGCAGAGAAGATCGCTCTCCTTTACTATCAGCGCACTTTGGAGCTTCAGATGAATGACGTGCTGAAGTGATGATGACGTGACGACTTGAATGGGTGGAAAAAAAACAGTGTTGGGACAAATGGATGGAATGGAGTACAGATGAATTGCCGGCTTTAGTATCAATTGTTACCAATCAAAGTTATAAAAACTATATACACTATTTACAATAAAATAATTGCTATGGGTGTAGATTATAAGGTTACCCCGGTGTCTAACCCCTTCCCTCCCTCCATTCGTTCACATCGATCCAACATTAGTCCTGCAATTTTTAACCCTTTAAAGAGCCATTTTTTCCTAGTTGTGATATAATAAAATAACCTTGGAATTGAGATTAATTTAAGAAAAATTCATTTAGCTTATTGGATGACATTAACTTTTTGTTAATTTTTTAATTAATAATTAATTACCAAGTCAAGACACTTTGTCATGATTTGAGATAAGAAATTGGAACGTGTAGGTTTTTGTTTCATCGAAGAACTTGCTAGCCTTAAAAATTGCATTTAAAAATTGATGAATTTGGTGGGAAGTATTCTTCCCACGGCCTATAGAAAGGGTTAAAAGACTTTCAACAGTCACATCTGGAGGAGGAGAAATCCGTAACATATACGCTGATACCCATGTAGCATGTGGACGTCACCATCTGACCTTCCTGATTTTCAGACAATTCGGTTAGCGACATTTTTTGGTTGGCGCTTCATTGAAATGTGTACTAACAAAAAGTTCGCTATTTGCATAAATTGAAACCGCGCACGTCTAAAGCAGTTTATTTAGTTGCACTTCAAATGGCGCGCTTGGCAAAAGATCAATTGCCATTTAGGTATTTCAAAGTCTCTAATATCTTATACTGCATCGAACTTCATCAAATCACGAATAAACTCTAGCAGCTGAGCTCTTCAATACCACTGAAGTTCATAAATAACCTTCCAGTTTTTTTCAATAAGCTTCCAGGTTTACTCAAATTTTACGACATATCGTGCATCGTATTAGATATATATTGTATTATTTTGCAAAAATAGACGCAACTTTTATGTTATCTGTATTTATTAGCCTAATAGTAAACAAAGATTTTATAAGTAAAATTGCACTTAAATATATAAAATAACGATATAAATATGTAATACGATGCACAAGTCAAATATCTCTTGCAAACGCGCGCCCCTGGAAGGTTAATCATGCAAGATTCTCTTGGTATAAGTCATTACTTTTTGAATAGTTGTAGCCCGGAACAGTCTGTATAAATCACGGAAACCCTGTACTTGAAAATTTAGATAATCAATGCCGACCCTGCATTAATTTTGAAACTTCCTCATCGCAGAACGTTTCATTAACTTCTACAGTTTCTTTCTTTTTAGGATTTAATAAGTATAATAGCATAAAAACTTTGATTTTTCCTTTAGAAAATCGAGATTAAAATTATTCTTTAGATGAAGTCGCACATTTTCTTTCCCGAAAACAGTCGTTCATAATTATTTTCAGTCTTGAAGTTGCATAATAAATTTATGGTTATCAATGCATCAATTTAAAGAATGTATTTCCGTCTATTAAAAATATGGAATTCTGAAAAGTAATTTGGAATTAATTGGTTGAAAAAAGAAATCTGAAAATTTATTGAAACAAAAACAGAGCGAAAAAAGGTCTTTTTAATTGTCATCATATGACGCCTCCAAGAATATAAAGTCTTATAACTGTTATCTTGAAACTTACAGCATCGCTAAGCACGTTTTGCAGAATCTAAAGAACTTTACAGGAAATTTTTAAAATAGACTTTTGAATAATCTGTTCTTTACTTGAAAAGATACATTTTAATATTTCAAAAGGTTGAAAAGTCCTGCTTTTTCACCTAAAAGAATTTCCGAATATCCGAATGTAACTATCCAAAAGTAATGGCCAATACCAAGAGAATCACGCGATTAGTTATTAATTTCAGTTGCATTAAAAAGAAAACTCCTGGAATTTCTTTGCAGGCCCAGTCAAAGCCATTGTGAGCACCTTTAGTAGCTTTGCAGATGTTCAAATGCTAATCGATCTCTTGTTCCTTTTGAAAATAAAACTTCTCTTAGGATCTTATGCTACTGTAGAAAGGATTTGGGTGAAAGAGACTCCTCATTCCACACACAGCGGTTAACATGCGTCGTCGATTTCACTTCAGCTAGCCATAACACGTATTGATCTTTATGTGCCGTTGTCCAAATTGTGTCTGTCATCCATCTCACACAAGTATACCTCAAAAGTCCCGAGATTGCATTGTATACCTGAAGGTTACCAATCCCTTGTTTTCAGTAAGCTTCCACTTCCTCTCCATTCAATCCACTTATGACTCTTTATAAGGACCCGAGGCACGGGGATAGGAGGGGTGTTAAGCTATATCCATATCCTAACTCTAAGGCTGTGTGTCATTGTTGCAACCAGCGGGAGTGGCCTCCCCTAAACTTTCTCGTATACTTCTCAAACATTTGTCATTTCCCTTCCCCCTGTGTGGATAAAAAATTCGAACCTACTGTAACCCAGAATGCAATGACTATCGGAAGGTTTTTCATTGTAGATTAGAGTTATTGTTAAATATTTAGGTGAAGAATTATATTCAAAGAGATACGTATGTATTAAAACTTAATATTTATTTTCTATCACCTCTAGCAAGCTCCGCTAATGCGAGGCGTGCGCGAGGGAAAACAGGAGAAAATGACCTCGTTCGCTTTCTCTGAATAGCTTGCGCATGCGCAGAGATTGCTTACAGTAAGCAAGTATGCGATTATACAGACCTACAGACAGTCAACCCTTTGTCGGATTTGGCCTAAAATTTTATACGGACCTACATTCATGATAAAACTGTGTACCAAATTTTATCCATCTATCTATTCAAGTTTTTGAGTTACAGTGTTCGCATGACTGCGGGCAGACAGACTTCCCGTTGACGGATTTTGTCAAACATTTGATAGAAACCTACAAATTATGTTTAAAGACCACATACCAAATTTCATCTCCGTAGCTCTAATAGTTTTCGCGTTATCGTGTTCACAGACATACATAATTCCAAAATTGTGTTTTTCGGACTCAGGGAGGTCTACAACGTGGAGATTCATCAAAATCTCGAGTTCGAATTTTTGACGATTACAATACTTTCTCCTTGTATACTTCGTATACGAGAAAGTAACCAGCGGGAGTGGTCTCCCCTAAACTTTCTCGTATACTTTCTAAGTGGAGATTCGTAGTGGAGATACTTTCTCTTTGTATACTTCGTATACGAGAAAGTAAAACAAAAAAAACACAAACAAACCTGAAATCAAATATCTGTTGCCACGTTTCAAAAAAAAAAATATTACTTTGAAGCAGGCGCGATAAAATAGGCAATGCAATGAATACTAAAGCGAAAATTCTGCTTCGGAATTGAATTCCCAAGAAAACAATTTATACTACCACAACCGTAACAATTGCAAAAGCACGTGAATAAGAGATTTGCTGAAATAATGAGATCGGTTTGATTTACAACAATAAAAAAATTGATGCTTGAAAACATTATTTATTGTTGTAAATAAAATTTACAACGATAACAGATTGCTACCAATACGCATGCGCATGAGAATCGGATTAAAAGAAATTGAATATGCAATTTGAACGCCTCTTTTTGACGGATTTGGCCCAAACTTTTATACGGACCTACATTCATAACGATAAAACTGTGTACCAAATTTCATCCATTTAGCTATTCAAGTTTTTGAGTTATAGCGTTCACATGACCGCGGACATACAAGTAGACTTTCCGTTGACGGATTTTGTCCAAAATTTGATAGAAACCTACAAATTGTGGTTAAAGACCACATATCAAATTTCATTTCCGTAGCTCTAATAGTTTTCGAGTTATCGTGTTCACAGACAGACATAATTCCAGAATTGTGTTTTTCGGACTCAGGGAGGTCTAAAACGTGGAGATCCGTCAAAATCTGGAGTTCGAATTTTTTGACGATTACAATACTTTCTCTTTGTATACTTCGTATACGAGAAAGTAAAAAGCGGCGCATGGCAGCTGTCTTCAGTGACACCTTGGTAGAAAAGTTGAATAAGAAAACCCAATACAATCCTCTATTTACCTAAACATTCGCAACTACTCGTGTGGTTATCTCAGTGTGAATCATTTTTCTTACGTCTTCAACTAGGTCACCCAGTTATCTTACCTCTTTCACAGCAAGTGACGATGCTTTAGAAGATTCTGATCTAACAGTTGGGGGATCCTCTTTATTTCCTTCATTGGAGCACTCAATTTCTTTGCTTGCAATTGCCTTGGCAGAATCAGTCGTTTTTAGTTCTTTGGAGCACGGCTCTAGGAAATTGAAAGAAATAATTTTAGAATAGCTAAAGAGTAGTTTATTTACTTTAATATTTTCTTATTTGGTCTTTATTTTCGCTTTGTTTAAAAAAAATTCGTATTAAAATTTTATTTTGTAATCTATATTAAATTTAATTTAGTTTTATATGTTTTTCTGAATTGTGACATGCATGTTGTTAGTTCTTGATTTTTGACACTATATTTTTATATGTTTTGTGAATATTTCTTGCCAGCTTTCATGCGCCGTACACCATTTTGGGTAGGTTGGTGAAGCCAGTCAGGGTTAAATTAAAAAATTAAATTATTCTAGGAAATACATTTAATAAGACATTGATCAACTGGTTGATCCACCCTTTTCTCAAAGGAAAAAAGTTGATCATGCTGTGGGTAAAGCTTGCAAGAAAAATAGTAAACAAATGGGTTTACCACTTAACTGTTTTGCTCGTGCACCATACAGTGACTCAAAAAAGTATTGGGGCACAATAAGCCACCAAACATTTTGTGAAAGAATAAATCATTTTTTAAATTTAAACCAAATGCTTTTTGTACATGTCATATCTGTAGACTAAATAAAATCCAAAAACATGAAAATTAATTTACAATATTATTGCAGTAATACTGAAATTAACATTTCTTGTTGTATAACTGAAATTCATGATCAAAGAAGTTTTGGGGCACGCAGACAAAATTGTTCGATATTACTCAAACATTATTTCTTAATAATGTGCTGGTCCTTCTTTACATTTTATGATTTCATTCAGTCGTTTATGCAAGGATTTCAAAAGATTCGCACAAACATTTCCTTCTATTTCATACCATTCAGATATGAGTTTTTTTATCTAAGTTCATTTTTGCTGTAAATTTTAAATTTACGAATTCTGTTATTCAAATGGTCCCAAATATTCTCAATGGGATTGAGATCTGGACTCTGTGCAGCAGTTTTAATTTCTTGGGGACAGTGATATAAAGCCCAGAGTCTGCAGATATGAGCATTGTGCTTTGGGTCATTATCCTGATAGAGTTTGTAATGTGGCAATATGCCCATTTTTTCAGCACTCTGTTCCAAATTTTGTTTTAAAATATCTAAATACGTATATTTGTCGATCATTCCATCAATAAAATGTAAATTCCCAACACCCACAGCACTCATACAGCCCAAGACCATCTGGCTACCACCACCATGTTTTACAGAAGGAGTCAGAATCTTCATTTCCACTTCACTATTGGGTTTTCGCCATACCATTTGCTTCCCATCGCTTCCAAAAACATTGTATTTACTCTCATCTACAAATAAAACTGAATTCCAAAACTCCAGAGGCATTTTAATATAGGATTTAGCAAATTCTAAACGAACTCTTCGATTTACTTTACTGAGGAATGGTTTTCTTCTAGCTACTTGGCCATGAAAATTTTATTTTCTCAAGATATTCCGGACCGTTTCTGGATTAGCAGACTTGTTAAACCTTTGTTGCGCTTTTAAAGTTAATTTGACTGCACTGGCTTTAGGACTGCAAGTAATTTTTCTAACAATCCACCTTTCTTCACGCTCAGTGAAACGAAGTGGGCGACCTGTTGTTGGTCTGTTTTTAACCGATTTTGTCTTCTTGTATTTCCAAATTATATTATGTACAGTAGATTTACTTACATTTACAATTTCCCCAATTTTTCCCTCGCAGCTTCCACGTTTTCAATGACAAATGGTAAGTTTTTTTATGTCAATGGATATCTCCGATTTTTTTTCGACCCATGCTATCATGCAAATGATGGACTAACGTAGTAGCTCCTGCCCCATGCTTCTTAACTAGTGTTTTCTAGGTTTGCAATTCTATTTGCAGTTATATCAGACATTCTGCCAGAATTGGCTTCTTATCGAGCTGGTTTTCCTAAATGCCCCAATTCTTTTTTGACCTTAATTTCGTAGTTACAGACAAACCATTTCAAATAGCTCATTTCCATATTAGTTGTATTTAATTGTGATGGTTGTAATAGATTTCTGAGAGTGTTTAGATACAAAAACTATTAAAATTATCTTTTGTATTTATGTAATAGTAGAAATTTACGAAATGAGCGCTTCTTGTGCCCCAATACTTTTTTGAGTCACTGTATATGCATCGAATTATCGTATTTTTGAACTATTAAACTAAAAATAAGCCATTTGTAAGCGTTGCAATTCGAAATAAAAATCACATAACATTCATAAACATTTGAAATATTCCATGGTATCTCTCAATTGAATACAAACGACAACACATTTCCCAAAGAGAGGATGTCATAATTAGACAGAGAAAAAGCTGTTAAGTGATTATAGAGTGCGACGGAAATTCTGAACTCTCTTCTACCCATTATATGATATAGATACGGAGGAAAAAGTGTATCAAAATTATTGATAAAATCTATAAACTGCTATATCAAAAATGAGTTACCTGGAGGATTAACTGTTTGGTGATCTTTTGCCATCTTTTGAAAGATATCAAATTTTCGACAGGCGTTTCTCTTTGCAGTGAACCGTATACCCCCGAAAGCTGCACACGGCCTAAGATCCGGCTAGAAGGAAAAAGAATTTCTATACTCATACAATTTCTTTTTCAGACATTTTTATCACTACATTAGGGTATTGATAAAATTGTAATGTACGTTGTACTGTTTTCATCATCATTTTTTTTAAAGTTAGAATTGATGTTTAAATTGTGTTTTCTATATCCTGCTTTTCGATTTTTCTTCTTGTGTTTATTATTTCATATGACATAATGAAGCATAGACAGGAGGCCGCACCTATGCTTCAAGAGTGTGGGGTGGATTGCGATACAAAGTAGATTTTGTTCATGCTTCTCCTGGCTGCCACTTTGAACATTTCTGAATCTGGTATTTATAACTTTGCTACTTTTGAAATGGTCGGCTATCCAAGGTTGTAGATTTTTTAAATTTTACAAGTTTTGTATTTCAAGTTCGAGGTTTCTTTTGTAATTACCCTGTATTATATAACAAGCACTGTTATTTTTGTTTCCTGCTTTACTATTTGATGTTTCACGAACTTTTTTGTCACTTCCTTTGTTTAGTTGTTCAGAGATTTTGCATTTGTTGTTGCTTTTTTGCATGCAGTGTAATTCAAGTTTCTTGTGATGTTTTGTAATTTGATGCAATGTTTTTTTCTTTCTGTCTTGTTATTTTGTATTTCCCGCCGTCCGGGTCAGTGCCGGCGTGGGCAAATAAATAGGCACTGCTATTTGTCTGCATGTGCGCGATGCAAGTTTATTAACAGCTTAAGGACATAACCCGAGTTAATTCGTTCTGAAAATTGAAAGACGATTCAAAATAATTCGGTCCTTTAGTGAACCCGAGTTAATTCGCTCTAAGTAGGTTTGAGAGACGATTCAAAATAATTCGGTCCTTAAGTGAGCCCGAGTTAATTCGCTCTAAGTAGGTTTGAAAGACGATTCAAAATAATTCGGTCCTTAAGAGAACCCGAGTTAATTCGCTCTAAGTAGGTTTGAAAGACGATTCAAAATACAGGGTGTTCATTAATTATTGTCGGGGTTTCCGTACCTCATAACTTTCGAATAAAAAATATTACGCAAAAACCAATTACGTATTCGTAAATTACAACTCAAAGAATTTTACGTGGCAACAATGCGATCTTAGCACATTTGCAGTCTGGGTAATTATGACGTCATAAATAAAAATGGCGACCGTGCAATAAAAAGCAATGTGTGTATTGTGGTTTTTCAAAACTAAATCAGTCATAACTACTCAACGTCGCTTCAGGACCACGTACAAGAAAGATCCTCCTTCGGATAATTCTATCAGACGCTGGTTAACACAATTTCAGGAAACTGGTAGCGTTCTACACCGAAAGGGAGCGGGAAGACCGAGCACTTCGCAGGAAAATGTTGATCGCATCCAAGAAACGTTTACTCGCATTCCACGCAATGTTTTTCAAGAACATTGTGTATAAGACCCCGGTACCCTCCCTTGATGAACTAAAGCGCAGAATTGTTACTGCGATCCAAAATGTTACCCCACAAATGCTGGAGAACACTTGGAGGGAAATCGAATTTCGTCTCGATGTGTTACGAGCCACGAAGGGCAGCCATGTGCAAATTCATTAATCTTTTTAATATCATTAATAAAATTCTTTGAGTTCTAATTTACGAATACGTAATAGGTTTTTGCGTAATATTTTTTATTCGAAAGTTATGAGGTACGGAAACCCCGACAATAATTAATGAACACCCTGTAATTCGGTCCTTAAGAGAACCAGAGTTAATTCGCTCTAAGTAGGTTTGAAAGACGATTCAAGATAATTCGGTCCTTAAAAGTGGTTAAAAATCGCATGATAATAAAATTCTTTCCATACCGCAGATGGTTTCTTAGGTAGGCTTCCAGACTGTTTCTGTGACGCTTGTGAAAACTTTTCTTTCAGTGGCGCTCGTTTGGTTCCATCTTCTTTGTCCAGAACCTTAATGCCAGCAGCCGATTGAGTAGCGCGATCTGAAAAGAGTAGAGATAGGATTTTTTTAAATGCTATTCTGTAAAAATTGGATGAATAAAGGTCATAATGTATTGGGGAAATTCATGCTGACATGCTGGAAATTAAGCGATTCGCGTTAATTCAAACTTGGAATCCACCGTACAATTTTGCTGTTGGAAAAGCAATCCTTTTGCAGTTTGATATAATTGTTTATTTTTTGCTTTATTTTATTTGAAAGCACGATTCTAGTTTTTACCCATTATAACGTAAACTGTCTGTTGTTTTTCAGTTAAAATTTTTATTAAAATATATAATATATATATATATATATATATATATATAATATATATATAATATATATATAATATAATATATATTAGTGATATTTTAATTTTTTAACTTTCTTAAATAATCTTTTAACGACACCTCATTTCAATTACTTCTACTTTCATCGTGATAAGCGCACTACAACTTTCTTTTCGAGTCACGAGTCTTTTCCGGGAAAATTCCCTTCTCTGAGTACTTAAACTTTCTACGCATTCCTATCTGCCCTTTTTCACTCCAACATGTAGACGAATAACAACGTCGCGCTGCTTCGCGCGTTACTTTTTTTTAAGTCTGATCATGGATACTCGTATAATACTATTGTTTTAACTATTGAAGAGTAACCTATACTATTGTCTACAATGGAATAAAAGAAGATTGAAACAACGGCTGTCTTTAACAACATGGATTACTTCACCTTTAAAACCTGATCTTTCATGTATATACAAGAGCATTTTTGTGATAAGTTTCTATGCCCGTTTTTTTTCTTTCTTTATGCACGCCCAGACCGTTTGACTTATCGGTGCCAAATTTGACACAGTGATGGATTAGCACAGAAGGGAGCTAGCGCCATAAATTTTTTAAAAAACTCGAATAAGGTTTTTATTTAATTAATTTTAAGTGGTAAATTCGGGCGGTTTTTTTGCCGATTTTCTTTTTAATCCATGAAGGAAAAGTCATACTTCTGGTCTTTTAATTTATTAGTTTTAAATTCTCTTTTTTTGTCTTTTGGTGTTTTATTTTGTTTATTGCTCTTTAAATATTATTCTTTTTGAGCCGTACTAAATTAAGTTGGTTACAATAAAAAGTTTTATTTTGAAGATGAATTCTTGTTTCAACGATTTTCTATATATGTCGAGAAAAAGAAACGGAGTTGGGGGGATATGAAAACATTTGGATCCCAAATAACTCCGGGATATTAGCTATTTTCTTATAAATAATCAGATAATGATGCTGATTTTCAGATTCTTAGCAGTTCAGGAAATATTTAACTTTCAAATTTATCTTTCGCTGGGGATATGCTGCAAGAGGAGTATGGAAAATTAATTTTCATGCAATGCCGCTAAAACTCTTTTGATTCTAAATTATTGAATTTTTAAGTTGACCACCTGGATTATTCTGAAATTTTTGAATCAAAAATATTCTCAATTATTTATAATAAAATATTTTTTACCGTCGGACTTCGAATCCTTAATTTGGAAGTGATTCATCACAACTTTTGAAACGCTCATAAAAAATTGTTCTTTGCTTTTCCGTTAAAAATTTTATTAAAATATAGTTCGTTTCTTATCATATAGTCAAATACTGATACTAGCTTTCGGATTATTTTCAGAATTTAAAGGAAATACTTATATTTTAAATTTATCTGTCGTTAGGATGCTGCAGGAGGATAACGGAAAATTAATTTTCATAAAATACCACTAAATCACCTTTTGATTCTAAATGATTGAATTTTTGTTTTGGCCGACTGAAAAGTTATGAAAGTTGTGAATTGAAAATATTATCTAACATTATAATTGTTTATTTCTTACCTTCATACTTCAAATTCTCATCTTGGAAGTGATTCATTACATCTCTTGACATTTGTGCAACGCTCACGCGTTTCACATTTTTTGGAAGGTTGGCGACTTGCGTTTGTTTCAGTTTCGAAGAGGTTATGGTGGCCTGTAATATTATATAACCAAGTCATATATTTAAACTTTTTATATCACTCAGAAGCATTCAGTTGCATGATTTTAAAGCAAGAATTGAGAGAAATGGGAGATAGCCAAGAAAAGACCTCGTAAGAAAAAACTTAAATGTTTATAGAGTCATTTTGGGTTCAAAATCGTGGTCAATTTTGTGAATAAGAGAATTATTATTCTCCTATTCATAAAATTTAAATGATTTCTTAGGAAGGTATTTTCATAAATACCTTCATAAGAAACCAATTATACGTTTTTTTTTTTTTATCTAAAGTGATGGATAGGACAGTTCTTGCTGCTTGGTGGATGCAATTCGAACTATGAACCTGAATCCTTATTACACGGAAAATATAACATTTCTATCCTACCATAGCAACGTTAATGCAAAATGGACAAAACATGGACTTGGTCCACTTTATCTCTGAACCCTCCAATGATTGCAAGATTGAGAATTTTTTACATTGGAATTCCACAACTCATCTTAATAAATGGAATTCCTACCCAGTAAAGAAAACTCAACTGCAACTATTTATAAAAATATATGTATCATGTACTTTAGTTCACAAATAAATAAATACAAAAGATAATAGCACAACGATAAGAAGTAGAACGTGGATGCTTCATCAGAGGCCATTCATCATGCCAATATATAAATAGGAGAAGTTTTAAGAGGAAGATTTTAGAGTCCTGATATTTAATATCCTCTGTGGCCTGAACCTATTCGGAATATATTGGAAAGAAAAAACGGCAAAGATCTTTTCTCTACAAAAAACTATTCCGTTTTGTCAATGGATGATACCTCGATAGTCCTTCAAATCTATACTCTTATTGTGTCTCTATATTATCTTTATTATTACACTTTCTTCACTAAAATTCACAATATTATTTTAATGACTTAATTTCATTTGGTTGTGCTGCCCATGCTTACGGAATTACTATCTAACTTCCTATAATTTTTTGTCTTTTTAGATATTCAATCCTTATTTTTTGTCTTTTTAGATATTCAATCCTTATTTTTTGTCTTTTTAGACATTCAATCCTTAGTTTACAAATGATTTTTCAGCATATTCTGAGACTAAGAAATCTAGTTCTAAAATAGTAAAACAAACTCCAATAGCATCTCAGACGATCTCTCTCACAGAAGAAAGATAGTTATAATATCCGATTTATAGATTCAACTGTATTAGTGTTAATGTATTATAAACCAATGACAATTTCTTTTTGGCTACTCCCTTCGGCCTCCTCACCTCAACCCTTCGCACTCTTAGACTCGACATTTTGAATGATGCATCTTTTACACAGTCTTGTTGGATAGCGCTTATTATGAATAGTAAAAACACACTGATTAATTTTTAGGAATTGAAACAAATTTATAACATTTTTTCCAGCTTTCCGAAGCGCTAAATCAACCCTTACACTCCACGTGTATATTCATGCATCTTGTTATCTTTCAGTGCAAACAAGATTTAAGAATATAATAACGATGCTTACCGAATAACTAATATTTTGTGGAAAGTTTCCTATTTCATTCATATCAAATCTTTCAGTTCCGATAAACTGCAGAAAGAATACTTCAGAAAATATACAAAAGGTAAAGTTAAAAAGATCCCGGAATAGATCCAGTATAATTATTAAAAATGTGATATTTTACCTTGTGGCCTTCAAAGTACCATACACCTTCTTCCAGCGTTCGTATAACTGTTCAAACATCTGGTCCATTTTTTTTGAGAGGTCGACAATTTTGAGCCGTCTTTCATTCACCTCATATGGATCACAAAGAAACGTGTCCCTTCATTTCATTTTCAGATGTAGAAACAGGTAAAATCAGCTGGTGTAGGTCAGGAGAATAAGAGGAGGGTGTTCCAGGTGGCAACACACTGTTACTGGCCGAGCACTTTCATAATCCCAACGCGATGTGGTGGAGCATCGTCAAGAAACCAATAGTTTGTTGCCCATTTTTTTTCCAAGTCGTTTCGTGTTTAGCCATCATCGTCGTTTAAGGATCTCCAGGTAAAGTTCTTTATTGACAGTTTGGCCTTCCGGAACAAATTCGTAGTGAATAACACGCTATCGTAATCAGAAAAACCTCAATATCTTTCCTCAAAGCATATTCAAGATAATTTTTCCTTCGTTCCAGTTGCATGTCTTTCTTCAAGTTTCTGGGCAATATAGAGGTAATTTTACAAAACAAAACAAGAGATTTGATCATTTTCTCTAAAGACGACATTTCAAAAAAATCGACGAATAAAATTCTCTTTGTCAGAAATAAATTTTACCTTCTTACAGGCAATTTGCAAAGCCATTCTAGCGTTATTGCTTATTAGTACTTGGCCTCAAAAAGATGACCCTCAAGACACTGCGTGATCGCCGGTGGTTCAGAAATTTAGTGACTCCTCATTACATAACTCATTTCACTGGTGACTCGCACTCGATAAACTGCCAGGCGGTGCGTACTAATAATTTTAACTTTCAGTTTAAGTAACTTAGAAAAAATCATGTTGAAAAGAATAAAATGAAAATGCGGGGTTGAACAATTAGTAGGATTCATTTTCTTTTCAACTCAGTTTATAAATCAAAACTTATATAAATTCGTTGATATTCTCTGCTTATGAGTATATTTAATTTCTAATGCCATTGCCTAAACGGGCAAAACAAAGTGCTGTAAAACAGTAGCAAATGGTGGTAAAAAAATAAAAAGAAAGTTATCTGTGATAAAATTTCGTAATGTTGGTTTGGTTCAGGCATTATAACAAAAGCGGTTTTCAGGTAGCCGTTACCAATAATGGTTTGAGCGCCTGGAAGGAAGAACGTGGCCTTTGTGACTGCAAATTCTTTTTTGAAAGTAAAAAGATATTTTATTTCGACACTATATATTGATTTGTTTTGAACTTTGAGCTGTTTTCTTTTCCTTCCGGAATGTTCGACTCGTTTCTTTAAGGGCAGAAGGCACTTGGTTTCAAGGATTTACTCATAGATTTTCATAGTTACATTTTCAGTCTTTTAGCTCTCAAGACTTTCATTTGTCTTCAGATGGAATTAAAAGTCTAAGCTGGAAATTAAAATTTCAGAAAATGTGATGTCTTTATAGTGGGAATTTTGTTAAAATAAGGCATTTCCTTTGCGTTTGTTTCCAGAAACATGAACTTTGCAAACTTAGAGGTTCCAGAAATCCTTTGTTTCAATTAAAACATAGTATATAGAAATGGAAGAATTGTCCTTCATTACCCCAAAAGAACAGCATGAAGTTTAAAACATATCCAAATGAAGAAACTTCGAGCCACATTGTCGGGATTTTTTTATCCAGGTACGTATATTTCTTTGATTTTGCATTGCATAAATAGATATATTCGAGTTAAAAAATCAATGATTAGGGCCGGGTTCTTAATTGGGAGGTTTAGAGGATCATAATTTGAGTTTAGTCATTACAGTCATTACGATGGCAATCTACAAATTTTTGGCTGGATCCTAGCAGTTCAGGGCGGATACATGTGGTTTTGATTTCTTCCTTTTACTTTGCACAGTGGCATTTACTATACCTATTTCCCGTCATCATGGAAGTGTTACTGAAATAGTTCTCCTTGCGTTTCTGTGGACTGAAAAACGATTACTTGGCACAATGTATGCTCCAGTAGCTGCTGGGGATGGTTTAAGTGGACCAATACAGTGTTTTGGAAACAATACCAGGGATATTTGGGGACCGGACCTCTGTAATTTTGAACCTCAGTCAGATGACAGCCTGAGAGTGACATCCCCTTCTCCAAACTTCCCTTTTTCACACCAAAAGCAGGAGGGACGTTTGGCCCCCTACAGATTCAGCATCAGTGTGGAAATACGCAGAGGCAGGATCTTCAGTGGGTGGTTCAGATCTAGGGTCTCAACTCCCAAAGCAGAGCCCGCCTGTTCAGAGGCCCTTCAGGACTTATTGGTGAGGATAGAAGATCAATTCTGGCAGTTATTACTCTCACATAGCTGCTTGTGCCTCTGGCATGACAACCCCAGCCTGTCAGCAGAGACTACAGTCCTTGCAAAATAGCCTCCTCAGCTGGACCAGAGTTTTCAAGCAGAAATGGCACTCCCGACCTTTCCAATTTTCCAAGCCTCCATAGGTGGAGTCCTTCATGGAGCTCTGGCTCCACTACAGGTCACTGATCAA
>BGPR01007651.1:0-16986 GCA_013235015.1 Araneus ventricosus
TCTTGGATAAAGGGAACAATAAAAAGTTCCAAACCGGGACCAAAAGACACCATAGGGTATTTGGAAGTTACAAATATAATAATCCGTTTCGAAAAAAGCTGTGTATCTAAACTATTACGTACACTTGTAAGTCTCTGGGAAAGCTTGTAAAATCCCCTCCAATAAAACCACCACGAAAGAGTACTCTTTTTGAAAAGATTTTTTTCAGCAGGAAACAAAGATTTTCTTCTGAAAGTACTAGTTTAAAAGAAATATATAAATCCACATCTTAAGGATAAAACAAAATCGATTTATGTTTTTACTAAAAGTCCTTGTTTCGTGTATTTTTCTTAAAACTCAGTTTAATCCGCTTTTTGAGTTTTTCTCAACAAAGAAGTTTCGTAGAATAATCAAATTATTATACAACGCTGTTTGCACTTAATCGATTCAAAGATTGACGAGAAAATATCTGCTACTATTAAAAGCGAATGTGTGTGTGTCTTTTGGCTCTTTATAGGAAATACCACTTTACCTAGAGTTACCGAATTTAGTGCAAATATAAATGGGAGGGTTAGAATATGAACATAGAAGACATTTTTCTAAAATTGTAATAAGAATTTATATGAACTAAAATTCAACAAAATCCGGGAGTTTTCCTGCTGTTACTTTCGAAAATATTACCGCACAAAAGTGATTTCTACAAAATTTGAAATTCAAACAGTTATATTTTAATGGTACTAATTTGGTAGTCGTGCAATTTCCTAGCTTTAATAAATTTGCAAACACATTTTTAAGCATGATTTGAAACAATACTTTTCTCTGTTATAATAAAAATGAAACCCATTTAATTGTTCCATCAAATCTTTAAATAGCATTTATTTTCTCTGCTAGGAAGATCATTATTTCTCAGTTACTTTTTTAATTAGCAATATCACAAACATAAATTCCGAGAAGATAATTTGTATTTTTATTGTTTATATGAACGTTAGCTTTTTGTCACTCTCTCTCTCTGGTCTAAAGCAAGGGAAATTATTTTAAAAGGTTTAGATTTGATTTGTCTTGCTATGTGTATATGAATTTCTTATGAGGTTGCGATAAATTCTAAAGCTGTAAATATTTTTTATTGGCATTCCATAACGAACTTGCAATTTTGCTTATTTTAAGAGTAAAAATATATGTAGCTATTATGTTCTATTATTAATTTATGGGCTCTAATTAGATAAATAATAAAGATACTGTGATAACCATTAGAGGTATGGGGGACTTTAAATATAAAAAAAACCGTTATTATTTCTTAGATATCTTATTTTTCAGCCAAGATTTTTTATATTTCTTTATCACTTATTGATGTTGCAGACTTTTCTTCGCTCAACGTGTTACTATGAGAAAATGATAATGTCTCTTACCGAATAAAATTTTACTTGCAAGTACTTTGAATGTGGATGTATGATTTATATGATTACTGTGACTATTATATACTCTGGTTATATTTAGTTGCACTTATTTCTAGAATAAAAGCAAATATAGCAATTAATTAGTTATTAATTTAAATATTATATTTCTCTTAAAGATGCACTTATAAATAGCAAATTATTATGCAATTATTTTACTTTATATTAAAATTTTACATGATTAAAATAAAAAAATAACATTTATTAAATCTCGTATTTTTTAGAAAATAATTCTCTCTAAGAGCTTTTTAAGAGTTGAATTTAAGATCCGAACTCATTAGTTCCATTAGAAGTAATATATTCAATGCATTTTCATTGTCTTCATGCATCAAAATTTTGTTCCAATACCAATACATTTTCTCTGCACGGTTTTCTTTCGAATTTTCCACTTCATCTCTTGGTCTCTTTTGTGGCAATTAATGCTTTTAAATTAACAACAATAAAACAAGAAGCATGGCTAGATTAATATACATAATGAAATTAATGTTATTAATTTAACGGCTAACCAGCAGGTCGCGGAAGGTGGCAAACACCTAATAAATCACACTCTAATTTATTGCTCGGGTTATGAGAAACCATAGATGTAGTACGACGCTTTGAACGTTTACAAGCCATTACTACTGTCAGTGTCTTTTTGAATGTAAAGCATCGCACCACTATTTAAAATCCAACTTGTGATTTAAATTGTCAATTATGCAACCAATGCTAGTCTCTAGTTTTCCATCAGAGACCTGAAAAACTCATAACGGTAAATTACTGACCGCAATGCCTTGCATCTTATCATGATTAGAGGTAGCCCCCTGCGGGGGAAGGTACTCCGTGAATTACGTTGTTATCCAATTCTAGTTTCGTGATAGAAGATATTCTGTTCAATTTCCGTTCTTCCGCTGGTTTGCGAATTACTGATTTTTGAAGTTGCTCCGAATATATAAGGTGTG
Source organism: Araneus ventricosus (assembly GCA_013235015.1). Lineage (NCBI taxonomy): Eukaryota > Metazoa > Arthropoda > Arachnida > Araneae > Araneidae > Araneus > Araneus ventricosus. Next base: position 2,369 of record BGPR01007651.1, read on the forward strand.
CCCAAATGAAAAGGACACCTTAGTTGTATCACATATTTACGGATCCTACATAGTAGGGAATGAGGTCGATTCTCATTGGCTCTCTGCGTCACGTGATTTCGCTTGCTTCTAATCGACATCGTGAAGCTAGACAGTACTTACTTCAGTCCTTTATATGTTTTATTCTAAAAATGCATTCATCACTTTCTTGAGAAACATCCAAATAATCATAATTAGAAGGTAGTTTTCATTTCCCCATGATGCTATACTAGAAGACAAAATAATAGTAAAAATCCCCCCAAGCACGTTGCTATATGACATCATTAAGAAGCAAGCTAAGTAACGTGACGGTGAGAGAGCCAATGAAAAGCGACCTCATTCCCTATTATGTAGGATCCATAAATATGCAGCTGTATTGGCGTTGTATCAAATCCCAGTGAGTTAATGTGCTAGTCGATAGATGACGTGGTGGCATAGTTGTTGCTCCTTGTAGTTAACGGCTTCGCATCAATATCCTCATTTCTGGAGAGTTGCTTCCGCTGTTCATTGCATGATGGATTCCTCATTCCCTACTATGTAGGATCCATAAATAGGCAGAGACTCCGTTGGAGAATGTAGAGATTCCGTTGGAGACTATAGTGTTAAATATAGAGTCACAGGTTCCAGGAAGTAGATTCGAGGTGTACACGGATGGTTCGAAGAGTGATTCTGAGGCTGGTTTCGCTGTGTGCATCTTGGAACACGAGGAACCTTATGAGATTTTTAAATTTAAACTGGGTGTTAATAATACGGTTTCCCAGGCACAGCTGGCGGCCATTGATTTCGTCGTTCGCTGGGCTTTGGGAAAAAAAATCAAAATTAATATTATTACGGATAGCCAGTCTTCCAACGAGGCCCTCCGGAGCTCCAGGTCCTGGTCTGAGGTGGTCATCAGGGCCAAAGAAAATTTTAACTTGGCTGGGGGACAGATTGGGCTAGCCTGGGTGAAGGCGCACGCTGGTAATCCAGGTAATGAGCTAGCTGACCACCATGCCAAATTAGCTACTATTCAGGGGGTGGAAATGCACTTACCTACTCCCTATTCGTGTTTGAAATACAGAATTTCCAAAAACCAAATTAGAGAATGGGGAGAGTTCTGGGATGGCTCTCAGTATGAATCAGGACATAGAATCATAAGTTTTGTTGCCGGCGTGGACAAAAAATTTTTAATCACCAATAAATTTTTAATTTACTTTTTAACTAATCATGGACCATTTCCCTGTTATCTACACAGGTTCAAAAAACTGAGCTCACCACTTTGTGCCTGTGGCCTGGTCGGGGATGCCGACCACTGTGTGTTCAGGCGTCCTCTTATTGCTGAATTTCACTGAAAGGAACCGTCTGATGAACACAGGAAAAGCTGGTTTAAAAATTTAAGATATAATGGCCAGACCCAATCCAAACTTATTCAGGCTTTTAAAATCAGTAATGGCATTTGCGACCGACTGACCCAGGGTTGATTGTTTTTCAGTTTGTTGGTTTTATTCAGTTTTTGGTGCTGTTTTCATTCGGTGTTTGGTGTTGGTTTTTACTTCGGAGAAAGAATTTTAACTTCATAGTTTACATTGATCGTTGTGTCATTTAGATGGTTTTGGGGATTTTTCTTTCCCTGCCGGCCCGCTCAGGACCTTACACTCTTGCGGGTAGGCCGGACCGGCATGGGCACTAACTAAATAGATAAATGATGGATTCCTCCAGATCAGCACAAAGAGCAGTTATCCAATTTCTTCGCTCAGAAGGAGAGCATACTTCACAAATTTATCACTGGATGAGAGTGGTGTATGGAGAGCAGTGTCTCCCACGGTGCACAATATTCTGGTGGTGTCAACGTTATGAGGCAGGACGCGTAATCATCAAAGACTTACCACGCCCTGGGCAGGCGCACGTTGTGACAAGCAGCGCCATGATTTCGGCTGTGGATGAGGTCATACGACAGAATCGTCGGATCACCACACGTGAAATTGCTGTTGAAGTGTCGATAAGCAAAGGAACTGTGCATCACATAGTCCACAAAAAGTTTGGTTATGGCAAATTTTGTGCACAGTGGGTGTTCAAGCATCTGTCAGATAATCTGAAGACGGCGATAATGGGTATTTGCCTGACCCAGCAGTTTCTACACTGAAGCCATCCACTCCATTCCTACGCGCTGGGATCAGTGTCAAAAGTGATTATTTATAGTTGTACTGTTCCACATAAACTGTAATTAGAATATTGTTATTAAAATTTCTTTACATATAACTGTAGTTTCCTTTTCATTTAGGCACACCATATATGAAACCAGACTGAGGTGAACTCAATGAACATTTGCAAGCCATTACTTCTCTCAATGTCCTACCCTACGTAAAGCATCCCTCCACCAATTGCAAAGCCATCTGGTGACTTAAATTGTTTATTCTGCACTCAGTTCTTGTTTCTTAAAAAAGTGGTTTCTCTTTTTCCTTTAGAAATGATACCTTTCTAGCGGGTGTCCCAAAACTGACTGATGGATTTTGAAACTCAATAAAAGAGAAACGAAACGCGATAGAAATGTATCGTTTTCAGCCTTACGCTTGGGAAACCAGGGAATTTTATCCCACCAAATTGCATATTTAGTTATCATTTCCGGCAACACGTGGCGCTGCATACTATCTAAAATAAAAACCGGTATGAAAATGCTACAAGGACTGATGCCAAAAATTAAACAACGATGTTTTCAAAATAACCCCATTTGCAGCAACAACGTGGCTCAGTCTGAGACAAAACTGTCCAGACACCCGTCCAAACATGTCACTTGGACTTGTCTCACATGTTGTACTGATGCGTTGTTTGAGTTCCCCAATTGTTTGTGGAGTTCGGCGGTATACCAGGTCTTTCAGGTACCCCCAAAGAAAAAAGTCACATGGCGTGAAGTCTGGCGAATGAGGAGACCATGCTATGCCAGTTCCTGTATGCTTGTCGTAATCCAAGGCAATAACACAATCATTGAAATGTTCGCTCAGGAAATCAAATACTGCAGGCGTTCGATGTGGACGAGCACCATCTTGCATTAAACAGAAGTCGTTCCGATGATCGTCCAAAGCATAATGAATCGCCATAAATTCACTCAAAATCCCAAGATATTTTGTAGCATTTATCGTGTGCTCTCGAAAAAATGGCCAATTATTCCTTTGTAGGAAATCGCCGCCCAAACCTTTACTTTTGGGGAATAGAGGCATGAAGGTACAGCAATAAGTGGGTTTTCGGTTTCCCAAATGCGCCAGTTATGCTTGTTGACAAAGCCATCGAGGTTAAAATATGCCTCGTCCGAGAACCATATGTTTCCAACATCGATATCATCCTCATCCACAAGCTGCAGCATAGTGTTCGCGAAATCATAGCGTGCATTAGTGGCGTCTGGATCTTGAATATGTGAAGGTTGTGGAGCTGGATGCGGTGCGTGGTCATTCTCCGGAGTCCAGGGCTGCTGTAGGATGAGCTGCCGTACGGCATCAACATTCGACTCTGTAACGGCACTGCGTGGCCGGCCGAAATTTCCAATTCGGTCATCATTGACGTTCCCCGTTCGTTCGAATTTTTCGACCAGAGCCTTTATCGCATTGTTTGACGGGCCTCTTCTCACATTAAATCTCCTTTGGAAACTACGCCTCGTTTGAACACAACTGTGTTCCAGGCAGTGATACTCCAGAACAAGAAATATCCGCTGTTCCAAGGATAAAACCATTTTCAATAGTTACACTCTTGTTACACAAGCACTCACAAAAAGATTGCGTGGAAAAATATGTAATGAAGATGTCACGGAATCAATTTCCCTGCAGTTCTCGAATACCTGCAGCGCCACCTGTTGCCAGAAATGGTAACCAAATATGCAAATTGGTGGGATTAAAATTCCCTGATTTTCCCAGCATAAGACAGCAAACGATACATTTCAATCGCGTTTCGTTTTCCTTTTATTGATTTTCAAAATCCAACAGTCATTTCTGGGACACGCAGTATCTTCTTTTTTTCGAATTATTGATTTTTAAAGCTGCTTTGGATATCTAAATCAACTTGTATATGGAGCAATTAAAAAAAGATTGTCCAAACGTTAAGAGACGCTATAAGACATCAAATCAAGCAAAGAGTTTTTGGGGTCGGAGTTGTATACTACAATCAGTAGAGGGCGCATTATACTTAAAGCGATGAGGTGAGCGAAAACACATGAACAGAAGTATTAAAAAATGAACACTTACTACGCCATGCTCAAGGGCGTATATATGGGGCCAGGGGGCTCGGGCCCCCTGAATTCAGAAAAGGTTAAAAGTAATAAGCAGTTATTATTCTGTTGGCGTATGCTCGCAAATAATTTTCGCACTTTTAGCTTCCAAAAATAATATAGATGGATGGTACCAGGAGTACTGTGAATTTAAACTATGGGCGTATAATGAAGGCGTGGCCTTGTTTTGAACTATATCATACCAATGATAATTTCACTAAATAACGTATTTTATTCTCAAACTTTTATGCCTATACATATAAAACTTTGGCGCCAAATTTGGCAAGAAAACTAAATTGCCAATAGTGAAGAGACCTAGTCGAAATCTGAAATAGGTTCGAAGATTATGGAATATTACAGAAGGTCGCCAAGCGCGCCGACTGATCCTACATAAACGGGCGACCGGCAATAGAAGTTAGTTTATTGTTATGCGGTTAGCTGATGTGCAAACGTTTTATCTGCTTTTCTGTCAAGTTGTTTTATCTGTAGCCCTGTTTATAGAGTTAGTGAGCTTTTTGAATAGCTGAGTATCTGCGATCATCTGCATTTTGCTGTTCTGGAATTTTAATGTGTTATTAAGCCAACTGCATTCATAATGAAGAGAAAAACTGCTATTTAAAACATTTTTGCAAAAATTCAGAGTGTAAATAGGCCTGTTAATGACAGTTCTGAAGTTGGCTGTGCCAGTAATAATGTTTCTTCTGGTGTCGCAAATACCAATACAATTGATCCAGCCCCAGTTGCGGGGGGCTTCAACCAAGTAATAAAAAATATCTATGAGATTGGAAACTATTATCAAAGCAATTCCGTTCGTTCGTTAACAAATGAAGAAAAAAATTCGCTTGTAGAAAATGTTTGGAAACATCAGCCTGTATACAAATTTCCTTCTACTTTTAGTAGTTCTGGCTCAAACCATACTATATCAAGCCAATGCTCAAAGAAGATTGGATATTGAAAAAAACAGAAAAGTACTGTTCCCTATAATAAAAACTATAAGATTTTGTGGAAGGCAGCAAATAGCAGTAAGAGGTCATCGTGAAGATGGATGAATAGGCCTAGAAGAGCAAGAAAAAAAATGACGGAAATTTTCGATCACTGCTGAGATACAGAGCTAACAGTGGAGATAATGACCTTAAAGACCAATTAATGAACAGTGGTGAGAGGAGCATTTGACAAATTATTTTATTCAAAACGGGCTCATTAACACGTTTGGTCATTTAATCCCATCTCAAATTGTGACAAATGTCGTGAAGTTTATTTTTTATCCCGTTTTAGCAGATGAAACCATTGACATTAGCCAAATAGAACAGTTGTATCTTTGTGTACGGTATATTGAAGACCAATCATACAAAATAAGAGAGGATTTCCTAAATTTTGTCCCCGTTTATGACGTTACTGGTGCAGGCTTAGCTAACACAGTGTTAGAGACCTTGTCAAGTTTAGGGCTTGACTTAAAGAAAATGAGAGATCAAGGATACGATGGTGCTGCTACGATGAGAGGGCAATTCAGAGGGGCGCAAGCTTCTATCAAAGAAAAATACCACTATCTTTGTATACACATTATTCTTCACAGAGTCTAAATTGGTGTTTGTCGGATCGAAGTAACATTCCTTCTATAAGAAATTATATGGTCGTTATCAAAGAATTCTGCAGATGCCAGCCAAAAGAACTGATATACTGAAATCAACGATTTCTGACTGTTGTCCTGAACAGAAAAAAATAAACTTATTTCACTATGTGGAAAACAATATGTGGAAAGGTACGACTCGGTGTCTTTATTTAAAGATATTTTAGAACCAATCCTTCTCTCTCTTTTGAAAATAGAAGAGGAATCAAGTGACTCGGCACCTAAGGCACATGCTCTAAGTAGTTCTATCAGTCAATTTCAATTTCTTGTCAATCTTTCTTGTTCTGAGCAGCATCAACTACACATAACTTATCTGAGAAGCTTTAAAAAAATATAGATCTTCCTCAAGCCATGCCAAATACTGCAAGTGCCTTAGATCTGCTATCGAAACAAAGCGCAAATGCTAATGACAACTTTTAAACCCTGTGTGCTCAAGTAAAGGAAATCGCAGCAAAACTCGAAATTAAAGAAGAGATTCCAAGAGTTTGTCGCCTTCAAACAGCTCGCAACAACGTCCCTTACAGAGCAGAAGAAGAATACAATCGACGAGCTGTTTATGTACCTTACCTTGATGATTTTTGTTATTCACAGAGGGAACGCTTTGAATGTCACAAGGAAACAGTTGCATCCTTACAACACATCCTTCCACAATTTTGTACTAAAACAGATTTCTGTTAATTGGAAGCTGCTTTCAATTTCTACGAAGAAGATTTGTCACATAAAGAGGCCGTGCAAAGTGAGTTTATGCTGTGGAAAGAAAAGTGGAATCAGGAAAAATCTGAAAATCTTCCCAAAACAGCCATTAGTTCTCTAGAAAAATGTGATAAGACTTTCTTCCCAAACATATATATTCTCTTGAAACTACTAGCAGTTCTGCCTGTTTTTGTTGCAACCGTGGATAGAAACTTCTCAAGTTTAAGAAGATTGAAGACTTACTTAAGAACTAACACATAGGAAAGAAAGCTTAATGGACTAGCATTGCTTTCGATCCCTAGAGACATTAAAATAAGCGATAAAGAAGTTCTTTATAAGTTTCCTCGCGTACCAAGAAATCTGGACTTCGCTTTGTAAACTTTACATAAAAAGACAAACTGCTTTTTTCTTTGTGTATTCATTTTATGACACGGTATTTATAGCCCAAAAATAATAAACCAACATTCTTCCAACATTTCCAATGTACAAAATTTTCTTTTGTTGGGTTGTTGTGACCAGAACAAAAAAAATTAGTAAAAAAGGTTAACTCATTAAGTAAGTAAAAAAGTAAGGGGAGTGAGAAAAATAATATTAAAACGAGTGCAATTAAATGTTAAATACTCACGTGTTACAAAACAACGCGCTTTCATATAATAAAGCATTAGTTCAGTTTAGTTATAAAAATATACTGAAAACATTAAAAAATAAATAATAATAATAACTAGATTGTTTAGTCCCAGCACTTTGTTTAAGTTCCCTTCAAAACTACTCTTAATCATTAAATGATAGTTCACTTAAAAAAAATAAATAAATAAAAAAACAAGCGAAAATAAAGATAAGCTTGGTCAAATTGCCCACCCCCAAATTATAACCTATATTCGCCACTGCGCCATGCTCATTACAAAAAATAACCGGCTACTTCAACGTACACTTTGCAGTGACGATGGAGGGGTTGGCAAACTCTCTCGAAAACAACTGGGTTCTCGCTTACCAGCATTGGTCATAACTTAGAAAAGGATATCCTCTTCAGATTCCACAAGAATTTCATGCACTGGACTCTTGAAGTAACCCCACGAAAAGTATAATAAATGAGTATTTATTACTTCTATATTACTTTTGTGCTGTCGCTTGACATCATGGCTAACATTATGCACCCTCTACAGCCACAGTTTTCACCTCCGACCCTTCAAACTATTATGAAACTTGCTAGGTTTGGTATGTATTATATTCTTTTCGCCCATCTCCATTCACTCTGTATAAACACTTCACGCGAATAAATTTATGTGTACTCATGTAATAATATTTGTATAGCTTTTCAGACAAATTTTAAATGGAATCTCATTTTATCAGAGAAATAAAAAGTGGATAAGGTATTGTTTTAAACACATGGCTCCCTATATAGAATTTAAAATTAATTAAATATTTATCCATGAAATTTATATGGGCAGGATGTTTTCAGCATTGTCTGAAAGACTAGAATACTTTCAGATTTTGTTTTTATATATTTACTCAAATATTACGAGATTCGTGGTTAAAAATTGCTAAAATTGTTTTTTTGTGATAATTTCGTCAGTTTATTTCATTTAATTTTTTCCAGCAATCTGAACCTTCCGTGGCGTGCATTATTGTAAAAACTACCACATCAATAATTTTTTCTTTACAATTTTTAATTCTGCATTCTGGGATAGTGACTACTACTATTCGTCCGTTGCTTGGACTTAAAGCCTATGTTCATTATTATTTCAATTTATATGGTTGAGTTTTATCAGCGCAGTTTCACTATGTTGAACTTTGTAGAAAGTGCAAATTCTGGTTATATAGATCCGGAATTATATTTTTTTTAAAATTGATTTTGTCATATTTCAAATGGAAAAAAAATATTTCTTAAGTCGTGCGGAAATAGTAGAATATATTTTAAAATTAGTAAAAAATATTTCTTAAGTCGTGCGGAAATAGTAGAATATCTTTTAAAAGTAGTAAATGAAGATTCTAGAAGTGATGATAATGCTCATGAAATGGATGACTTTGCTGAATGTGATGGAAATTTGAGTGATGAAAATAAATAAATAAAAGTAGTAAATCAGAGCTGAACTTATCCGATGATGATAATCCCTCTATAAACCATTGAAAATAGAACTTTTATGCTGGCAAAAATAAAGTTGAGAAATGAAAAAAAACTGTAGTTTTTTCTGCTCTTAAGCCGTCCTCAAAAATAAGGAAAAATAATATTGCAAAAAAACTTACAGGACCTAAGCCTTGCGCCAACGGCGATTCGAAGCATTCCTAAAATTTATCAGTATTGATATGATCAATTAAATAATAAAATGTACAGAAAGCATATTCAGAGTATAGAAGATATTTCACGAGATCTAGACTCTAAAGCTTCAGAAAGTGAGTTTATCTTCTTGTAAATATATTTGCAACATATGTAACGCATAAATACAAATAAACAAGAAATTGATCAGTTCAATAATAAAATGTACAAAAAAAATACATTCAGAGTATAGAAGATATTTCACGAGAACTAGACTCTAAAGCTTCAGGAAGTCAGTTTACCTTCTTGTAAGTATATTTGAAACATACGTAACACATATATACAAATAAACAAAAAATATGTGTACCAGAATCCTATATGTCATCAATTGCAACATTCATAAAAATAAAGCAACGTAAGATACAAAATAAACTGCCTTTCTTTGCGTTGTAAAAATTATAACTCGCGTTCTCATGTGACACTTCAAGTAAGGCTAAAAATAAAATTTTAAAACCAGAAAAAAAATCATTTTGACAATATTTTGCTAAAATTTAAGACTCTTGGTCGTACAAGATGGTGCAAAAAATTCCATTTCAATATATATTAGAAGCAAAACATAGTTGTTTTGAAACACTTGAAATTTCCTTAATCTCATAATGGCTACTGATCCCCAAATTTGGAAGCCATAGCGTACAGCTGATCGAATAATATGTTTATAAAGCAAAGGTTTGTGCTTTTTCGCTAATTTGATCTTCCGAGCCATGAATTGACCCAGATGAATACTGGTCGCTTGGGTTTTATTCATGGCCGCTTTGATGCGGGTATTTAATTAATTTTCAGCAACTACGAAGTGAATGTGGCAAAGGACTCAAAACAATGACGTAAATACGAATATTCAATCAATATTCTGTGATGTCTTTCTTTCCCAGGAGAAAAGAGTCGAGTACCTTTCTCTTCAACCGCAAACCGCAAGCCAAGTACACCTGGTGGTCATTAAGAAGACATTCGCAAAGATAATAGCTGCAAGCGGAGAGCGACCACAATGCACAGAAATAAATATACGTCAGAGAGCGCATTTGGATCGGCTATCAGGAGATTAGCGCTGCTTTTTCATGTCACACCTGTATAGCTCCTGTGGTTATGAAACTCAGGAACCATCTCAAGGTCGGAATTGACCATTGGGGACATGGAAGTTTAGTCGTTGGTCGCCCGGTAGTCCGATTGTCCAGTGGAGTGAAAGGAAGGCGGAGCTCCACCCCTTAATGTAGGGACAAAAACGAGGGTGTTGGAGTTGGAACGAGGAGAGCGGTGAAGAACTGAATTAGGGAGGATCGAAACGGCGTTTCAGTCTCCGGCAGTGCAAAAGAGCTGTGTGACAAGCTCTGAATTAAAGTCCCGAATTTATTCGGACTTAGGCATCGAACGCTGAGAATCAGCAATTATTTCCGAAATCCCGGCTTATCGAATTTCGAGCACTACTTGTAGTCTCGTGCTTAGGCTATCACCCGGATAGGGAAATTAGTCTGGACCTCCATCTCTTGTGGAACTTTGACTCCATCGAACCTTTGACTCAAACGAACGAGCTGTGTTTATAATCATTTAGTCCAGATTTCTTATGTCTATTTAAATTATAGCTGCGTGTGTAATAAAGTACTTAGGTCAACCTAAGCATTGCACTTATTTGTTCACACTTGGTCGTCCATAGGCGAAGACACCACAATTCCAATAAAGATATATGCGGTATGCTCTATTTATGCTAATTGAAAACATACGTATATTAATTCCTGCAAAAATATTTAATGCTTCATCTACCATCCATTTCGTTAGGAATGGAATTTTTAAGCATGATGTAAACGGTAAGAACATCCACTTAAAATTTCATTTCAATAATTTTAAATTATTAATTATTAAGTAGTATCCATTAAATTTAAGTGCGTCTCGTCTTTATCGAATGCAATGCAAACAGAAACTTATTTAAACAGTCAAGTAGACATAAATATTTTAATTTCCTAAGTGCAGGTGAATTTTTTTTTTCGCTTGGAGAAGTTTTATTTATTTAAGACGGAACACCACTTCGTTCAGGTTTGCAAGATTTTTTTCTGTCTGCTTAGTTCATTTCTGAATATCTACAGAAATGAATTTATCTAGTTGCGAAATGAATCTTAGAAGCAATTTGCAAAATGACATAAAATAAATAAATTAACCTTTCTTTTTTATTTTATAAAAAAAGTGGTATAAGCTCATTTTAAATTGCAGATGTACTCGGAAAGTGCGAAAAATGTCTCACCTTTAAGCATTTATCTTTAAAATTATAGTTGAGTGACAATTGTTACTTTTGAAATATTGTGAAAATAATAAAAATATTATTTTGATTAAGAGAAAGCATTCTAATTGTTGGAAAATTCGATACCGAGATTTTCATAAATTTGCACATTTTAGAACACTTTGCAGCAGAAACATACTTTTTTGGAACTTTGCCTGTCTGTTTGCCTATAAACACTATGATTCAAGAACGCAACAAGCTATACTGATGAATTCTTGTATGCTGCCCTTACATAAAAATCGTATATTTCTGCCTATCCTATCCTAATTCCTTTATTATTAATGCTAGCCGCCTTCGGCGACCAGCTTGATAAAATTTCAACTAAATCTCTTATGCATAATTTTATATTCATGATTACCTTAACAAAGTAGTTTTAAAATTAAAATTTCTATAGACATTTAACTCGAGTCCGTTTTTTAGCCTTGCATTTGTTCTGTTCCTTGTCTACATTTCTGAGTGGTTAGCTATTTTCATGTTCTATCTTTAAAGTCTTAAAAATTTGCTTTTAAATTGAATAATTGGATCTTTTTTGCGTTCAATCAAGACTCCGTAATCTTAAGAATATTTTATCCATGATAGTTTAAGAAATTATACGCATAAACACGAATTATCTGCTTTTGAAGTCAATATGAGAAACGGAAAAATACGTGTGAAACGCTCAGAGGGTTAAAGTAAACTACGCATTTAATTTCAACATTAAATTAGCGCGGCCTCTTTTACGTCCAATAGCAAGCTAATTAGCTTAAAACATGCTGAAAAAAATTAAAACATAGAAAAGATAATCTTTCAGTTTACTGGATTATTTCATTATATACTTACCATCTTGAGGACTTCATTCACAGATTTCACAGAAAAATTTATCAAATAAAAGAAGCAAAATCCAAAGGATATTTTCTAAGATTTAAAAAATGGAAGAGAAACACGCAATTAAATATTTGTTTAAACACTGCAAACGGTTTGAAATGCGTTGCAACAATGAAAAGTATTGTTGTAAATTATGCCAAAAATATTTTTAAAAGGTTATAAAAATTAGAGAAAAAATCGTATGGCAACTGTATTGATATCATTGAAAAGGTAATTTTTTGCGCTTTCAGATGGTGTGAAAATGAGTTTTGTGCTGTAATATTTTCGAAAGTTATAAAGGCAAAATGCAAAAATTGTGATTCTTTTTTAATTAAAGCTTTAATTAACCTGTAGAGCGCCAACAGAGAGACATTCTCCTTTATTATTAGTAGAGATTAGACGAAATCCGTCTGTATGAAGACTGATTAAGTGTCCGTCCGTGTGCATGTGAACACGATAATTCAGAAGCGTAACGAGCTACATTCCGTCCGTGTGCCTGTGAACACGATAATTCAGAAGCGTAACGAGCTACATAAACGAAATTTGTCATTTGGCTTTATTATAAGAAATTGTAATTGTTGAATTGTATGTGGTATCAGATTTTGGACCAAATCCTTCATTCCGCTGAATTTTATCGATCGGTGTACTCACGCATGTGTGAACACACAACTTAATAACTAGCTATGTAATCTTGTCTGTATAATTGAAGATCTATATCAATTTTTCTACCCAGTAAGTCAAATAGTAAAGTTTTAAAGTGTTTACTCCATTCTCATAACTTTCCGATGGAACTAAACACAATATGATTGATATTATGAAAGTATACGAGAAAGTTAACCGCTGCTTTAATTAGTCTTTGTAATTGCGCATGTTACAGTTTTCATACGCTGAGGTCTCAAAATAGAACTGAGATTATATTTCTGCAATGATGAATGGATAGAATAAAATTAAATAGAATATAAGTAATTAATTAGAATATAATAATAGAAGGAGTTATTTTTAGCTTTAGCTATGTCAGAGCAATCCCGTATATATGTTCTGGATGGAATATACTGGAGATTTTACTGGCGCCCTCGTTTAAATTAAACCCTGAGAGCTGGCAACCATCTCTATCTTATATCCATACTTATCTTAAAAAGAAAAACATATTTAAATTAAATTTAACGTTAAAATTAATTAAAGAAATATTTTAAAAGTTAAAACAATTTAAAGGAAGATTTGTGAATTTTTTTCTGAGCATTATGATTTTTGAATGCTGTGAACATTTCTCACTTTCTTACCAAATTTAACTAAGAAAAAAATTTAATATTCAAAAGGAAAAAAGGAACACTATTTTTACATCTCGATACATTGTAAACGCGAATTTTCTTCCGCGGAAAAGAAAATATAACAAAGTAAGAACTGCGGAAGGAACTTGTCAATTATGTTATCCTTTTTCGTCCGGAATATTGAAAGCACTTTAAGGAAGAAAGATAGGGAAAGAAGCCAAAATATGTCGAAATCCAACGACTTGTAAAAGATAAGAAACTTTAGGATAAATTTGAGAATATGTTTTACCAGAAAAAAGAATTTGTCTGGTTCTTAGGTAAAATGGGTACTTGCAAACTTTTCAAGTCAACGACCTTAGTTTTTAATAGTCAAGGAAGCGATCTATTGTTTTTTTGGATTCTTACGAAAGAAAAACGTTTAAAATTAAATTATGTTTGACACTTCTTTTCTAAATTATAAGGAACCTCGCACTTATTCTGATATCATTCCTTTATCAAGGTTTTTTAAAGATGTTTTCGTTTTGCAAAAAAAAGTTGACTATGTATTTTAAATAAATATATATAGCTCACTGTTTTCAAAAAAGAAATGGTATTGAAATTGCCTAGAATGATAGCGAGTTTTAAACTATTATATGGCACATATAGTTTAATTATGTAAACTAAAAATATAAAAATTTAAAAAATTGATATTTTCAACCAAAAATAATCAAGGCTTTGTATGCATCATATATTATTTCATTCAATAAATTTTTTCACCTCTCATTTATTAATTAAGTTCCTAAATGACGAAGTTATGATATTTCTCTAAAAATGTTTTACAATCTGGTATGAACATTAAAAGCTCAGAAATAGAATTTTTTCTCAATGATTATTTTGCTTTTCTACCTTACGAAAGAAAATAATTTTTTCATTAAATATTCCAGCCTATTATTTTAAAGAATAGCTTATGTTTTTTTCTACAGATAGTTTCTCGAAATTATAATTTATCATAATGAGGAACGTCAATCGGCATATATGAAATTTAATGAACGCAATTCGAGTTGACTTGTTAGGATGAAACCTCAAGAATATTTTTATAGGCGATTAAAAATGGTAAAAATGCGCAAAATAAAAAACAATTTGACGTAAAAAATAACTTTTTATCACTGTTTTATTTATGTTTTCATATTTTTATTTAAATTTTGTTTAACACTGTGCAGCATAATTTTTTTATTTTTCGTCTCATATTTTATGGTGAAAGGCTGAATCTTGTCGAGTTGTTCTTGATACGATTCACGATGTCTGCTCACAGTTGAACTGTTTCAGCGCGGCGTTTAAGACGGAGAGGACAACAAAAGCGTGCCGTCTTCTCTTATTGTCTC